>CM051363.1:744323-1044323 GCA_028015245.1 Cardamine occulta
AACCAAGAATTTAATATCTTCTCACATCATTTAATTTTAATTAATTTGTTTAATGTCTATATCATCTAATTATTAGAAACTCATACGAATAATAAAAAAGTATATTGCGTGAAAAAAAAAACAGAGGATTATGTACTTACAATGAAGGCCAAGTATCTACAACAAGAGGCGCCTCTATCAGCTTCATAGATGCATTCTGGAATATCAGACTCAGCACTATTTGTTACTCTTCTTCTATTTCTTCTTCCTCTATTTTCTCTCCTTGTTATATGTAAATTATCTCTGCACATGAATTAAATGAAAAATTTTATTCGTTTTGGATTATTGTTATTATTGTATGCATCAGAATAATAAAAGAGTTGTGACACGCTACGCGTGAAGGATTTAAATAACTGGAAGGAAACAAAAAAAAAAAAGATAATTCAATAGCTGTTTGAACCATTTTAATTTTCAAATCTTAATATTATGCGATTAATCTAAAACATTTTATTTTAGTTTATAATCAAATTAAAATTAATCACCTGATTGTGACTGCTGCTTCAATCGATCGAGATGGTTTTGAAATTGTGGTATATCCAGGTTTATACTCCTGCAGTATTACAAATTATTAGTGTTTCTTTTTATCAACATTTTAGAAGTATCAAATCTGGTTAAGCCGATAATAAACTGTAACGGAACCGAAAAAAAACAGCAAAAATAAATAAATAAACAGCTTTTTAAACCAGACTAAATGCATAAACCGGAAACCTAACTAATTAAATTAAATCAAAACCGGACATTTGGAGTCTCTAACATTTTTTAAATATATTTTTTAAAAAATCTTAATTATCCAGCCAGAATTAGAAAAGAACGTCCTCCAAGTTTGTTAGAGGGTCCCATAAAACGAAGGATCCAGTTACCATTTTTGTTCCTTTTAAGTCTTTGTAATTCATTCATTGAATTTAAATAAAATAAAAACTCGAATATGATATATCATTAAACAGCGTGGCATTGGCTCATTGATTACGATTTTTTTTGTTTACGATCGAATATTTTCTCTTTTTCTAATTACGCCAAATATTATGGGACACGAATGAGAAAGTTTTTCAAACACGTATCGTTATTATTGAAGAAACAATTACGTAAAAAAAAAATTCAAAAAGCAATCGGCAATTCAAAATTTTCGAAGAAAATAATGAAAAGTAATTATTTGTTTGTTATCTAGTAATTATTTATCACAGATAGTTTCAAACTCATGTGAAATTAATTGTTTAATTTAAAAATTAGGATCGGAAAACAAACCTGGAGACAAATTTCACAAATCGTGTTTCCTTTCTCATCGCACCATCGTTGTATGCAATCTCTGTGAGCGAACTAATCGAACCAAATCAAAATAATTAAAATCAGTTTTCAAATTCGAATTCAAATTAAACGAATAAGAGTCTTCAAAAAAACTAATAGAATCAAAGCTAATTTCAAATAAAATACCTTGACGGTTCCTGAGCAAGAACAAGGAGCTTCAAAGTAACTCTCTGCTTCTTCTTCGTGACAGATTCTGCAACGAGAGATACTCGATTTCAAATATGTTTCATCTATAAACAATACTACATCTCCCATAGTTATGTTCCTTCGTCTCTGTGTTTGAATTTTAGATGGAAAATAAAAAAGCGCTCTAAAAGCTCTGCTTTCAAATTTGTGCTCTGTTTTTTTTTTTTTTTTTTTTTTTTTTGTATTTCTCTGAAAAACGAACATATGAGAGAGAAGAGAGAGTCTTCAACTTTTAAAAGGTGTTGAGCAAACATCAAGGAATTTACAACTGTACCCTTTTCCTACTCTTCTTCTTTTTTTTTCTTTTTCATTTTAAGTCGATTTGCTAATGGTTCTATAACTTCTATTCTAATATAATTATCAGTTTACTAATAATGTAAGCTGTAATAACAATTTCCAACGTTGTAAGCTTTGATCAAAAGTTTTTGCTGTAATTTGTTTTGACTGTTCAGATAATTCCATAGTTGTAACTTTGAGGTTTGACTGTAAATTAATTTAAATCCTCTTGTATAAGCTATATTGGGTTATAAAATTTGAACTAATTTAACGTTGTATATTCAAGACATGTTGAGTGACAAAATTAAAAAAAAAAATGCAAGACATGTTAACCAAACATATGAGCTGTATGATGTTTGGTTAACATGTCTTGACCAAAATGGTTTTGCAAAGCTGGAACAATGGATATATATATATAAGGCTGTATAGTTACGAGATCACACAGGTCAAAGCATACGCTGTATTCTTTTGTGTCATCTATCTTTTGTTTAATTTTCATGATATATATTGGATAGAACATTATAAACATATAATGAAATTTTCGTTTCGCGTGTCTAATGCTCAGAAAGATGCCAAATATTATAAGTCATCATTCACAATGTTTGCATAGGTACGACAGCGACAGACCCGCACGAATATTTGACACATATTTGCAGAACCAATTCACATAAACAACTCTCATATTTAGTTGTTTAAGAAATGTTTTCTTAGTTCTTGGGTATTCATTTCTTTATAACGTTTTGCACTTTTCAGATTTTTTTGTTTTCGTTTTTCTTGACATTTGTAAAATAAAGTTATGTCTTTCTTTCAAATTAATTTAGAATTTAGACAAATTTGTGATAAATGTAATGTAAAAGGGTTCTTTAACAAAAAATGAAAAAGTAATGTAAGAAAAGGGTTACTCGGCAACTCTTACTCTTTGATAAGAGTACTTCATTTAATATTATTTTATCTTTTATACACTTGAAGTAAAAAATGTTATTCTTTAAACTTATCTTTTGGCCATTGGATAACTTTACTACAGTAAACAATAATCGTTATCATGGGATTTACTATCACATCGATGATTGATGCAAAACATTTTTTACTTATTATTAGTAGAGACTTCAAATTAATTATAATCGTTGAGATAAACAAGACAATATGAAATACATATTTTTTTAGCTTTTTCCCCCACTTTTTGAGTCACTACTTGGACGCAGACATTTGGGCTTATCCTATTTTGTTCCAATCTTATCTACGTTGGAGTTTTTTTGGGCTCGTTTTTTATTAACATCCAATTAGCAGGGAAGACAAAAACAAATATCATTATTGATCGATGGTCGGCCAAATCCTCACGCTCTTTTTTTTTTTAATTTATTTAAAAAACATTATTATATCTGACCTTCTGGAGATATACGTTCACACAAACAAAATGGCTGGTGCCAGAAATATATTTTGTCTTAGGTCTATCACATAATAAAAAAAAAAAGATGTTATTCAAGTTAACTTAACAAACAACCTTTGTAAAACTCCAAAACACTAAGACTTTTAATCACAAAGATAAACAAATAAAACCTAGATTTTCAGCTTGATAGTTATTTAGTAATTACACGATAATTGTCATTCGAATTTTAATTCTGGCTATGTATATTTTTTTTGTGGCGTGCGAGTTGTAGAAAAAACAGAAAACGATAGAGAGTATTCGAAAGAGATATTTCCACTTGCTAAGCAAATATCTCCTCTCCATTGACCTCTCATCCACCCAAAGGCTTCTAACAACTTATCGAAGTACTCTTATCAAACCAAAAAAAATATATACATGATCCAAGTACCTAAGGCTCACACGACGCCGTTCATGGTCGTTTTAGTTATTTCAGGAATCTACGGACTTCTTGCCGTTTAAATAAATAATAACCTTCAGAATCTGCACACTGCTTGCCGTTTTTTATACTTGCTGAGAATAGCCTCTCCTGCTCGCTAGTTGTCTTCTTCCTCTGTCTCTTTCCCTTTACTCGTCTTCGAAGCTAAAATTCGAAAAAAGTTTCAACGATCGCGTCGCCATCAAATCGACTCGTGTGGGGGCTTTTCGAAGGATCGTGCGGCGATGTTCTTGGTAGATTGGTTCTACGGCGTGCTCGCTTCGCTAGGTCTATGGCAGAAAGAAGCGAAGATCTTGTTTCTAGGTCTCGATAATGCTGGTAAAACCACTTTGCTTCACATGTTAAAAGACGAGGTTCGATTTCTCGCTTCTCTATTTCTCTTTTTACGTCCTTGTTAGATCCTGTTCTAGTTTCAGCTATCGAATCGATCCAATTCGTTTTTTTGTTCCCGTTGTGATTTTGTTTTATTCGTATGGATTTGTTCTTCATTTAGATGTTCAGTTTCGTATATGATTGAAATTCAGATGTCAAATCAGTTCTTAGAATTGTCTAATTTTGTGAATAGATTCTGATCTTAATTTGCTTCCGTAGTCACTCAATCCAAAATTAGGGTTTACTTCCATAACTTAGGATGATGTTTAGTTTGATATAATTTTCGTTTCCTAATGATCAACTTAGGATGATGTTCATCAGTTTTCGTAGGATTGTGTTCATCAATATTATGATTTGAGTTAAGCTGACTCTTTTGGAGTTGTTGAACAGAGATTGGTGCAGCATCAACCAACTCAGCATCCAACCTCTGAAGAACTTAGCATTGGAAAAATCAAATTCAAGGCCTTTGATTTGGGTGGCCATCAAATTGCTCGAAGAGTGTGGAAAGATTACTATGCTAAGGTGATAAAATCTTTGTTAGCTACTGATTCCTTTATGCCTTGAGAAGCCTTCTTTAAAGATTATTTCACATTCTCATTATTATTTGCACTCATTGGATTAACTACATCTTCTTAAGTTGTGTTTTTAGTTACTGACATTTGATCTACAATAAGCTGATCAACGCATTGTCGATATTGAATAGAAGATATTCTAAATGCAGCATTGCGTTTAAAAAAAAATTCATAGGGTATTGATTCTTATTGAGGGTTTTCACAGGTTGATGCTGTGGTCTACCTAGTGGATGCTTATGACAAAGAGAGATTTGCAGAATCAAAGAAGGAGCTTGATGCGCTTCTCTCAGACGAATCATTAGCCACCGTCCCATTCCTCATCTTAGGAAACAAAATTGACATACCTTACGCTGCCTCTGAGGATGAGCTTCGATTCCACCTTGGTCTCTCCAATTTCACCACTGGTAAAGGCAAAGTGAATCTCACTGATTCGAATGTGAGACCACTGGAGGTGTTTATGTGCAGCATTGTTAGAAAAATGGGATATGGTGAAGGCTTCAAGTGGCTCTCTCAATACATCAAATAGATTGCGCACCAATCGGTAAGTCTATAGAAAGAACACTTCCGTCTGTTTTTTCATATGTTGCTTCTCGTACTTTTAGTTCTGCTACTTTCAACCTTGTGTACTTGTCTGGTATATTTGGATTCATATTCTGAATGTATCATCAGTTTCATGTAATTCATCAGTGGATGATTTTTAAGATACGACCTCGCTTCTGTTTATATTGTGTTTAAAATATTGAAAACATAATGAAGGCGGGTTTGAATACCAAATTATCTATGTAAATAAGCGTTTCTATTTTATGCTTGGGTCGGTGTAATTTTGTTAATTATATATCGGCAGAAACTTAAAAGCGTATGAAATTTCAGTCTGGAACCACAATTCCTTTTTTGTTTTGAGGCCCACTGTACTCAAATGGCAATGGGCCTTTCCAATTCGACTACATCGACTTCTGAAAAAAGTTGACAGAAAATCATTATTTCATTGCATAACGATTTTTTTACGTTAAAAATAACGATTTTTACGTTAAAAACAAATATGGTAATTAATGGACCACAAGTATATGATCCATTCTCGGCATACGACATAAAGCTGATTCAAGTCGCAATCATTTACACGATTGTAATTTGATCTTTGACTTTTTATGCTAAGGGATTCAGATTTGATCTCATAAACAAAACAAAAGTATAGTGACCAAAAAGAAAAGAACCAAAATTTTTACTTTTATCCGAAGGGAGTGACCTAAAATAGCGTAGACCCAATTAGGTTTTTTTTTCCAGAATTGAGTCTCTAATCTTTGTATTTACATCTTTAGTTAATGGGTGGCAGAGAGAATGGTTTCTGAAGTTTTTCATTCATTCTTTTTTTTTCTTCGTTGAAGATAATCTGATTTGTTTTCAGTACTTTCCGGCTTTGCCTTCTTCAGAAGCATTCAATTAATATCCTTTCTCTATTTTCATTATTCCTATGATAATATATAATTAAATAAATAATACTATACTTGATCATATAACCCCATATTATTCTAGAAGAAGAGAATAAATGCGAAAGGTATTTTTGACTCGCAAGAACTGTGTATACGCTTGTTTGGTTGTTCCATAGAGGATGTTTGGTATCGATGAAAATTGAATATTTTAAAAACTTTCTTAGTATTCCAAGCATGCACGTTTCTACATAGTATGGAAATAAGATCATTTTGTAAGGTGTATTTTTTTTGTTAGTAGTTGGTCCACTGACATGAACAATCTCTACATAAATTTATGTATAAGAAACAAAAAGAAATGACATTTTTTCATTCCCTATCCCTCAGTCGATGATGCAAGTGTAAAATATGGATAAGAATGCCCATTGTGTGTCATCTTTTTCTTTTGCTTTTTATCTTTTATGTTAAATGTATAACAAAAACGAAACAGAACGTAATATGATCTCTGTAATCACCGCACTATCACAGCTATTTATTACAAATTGATATCATTCATTATTGTCACTTGATTCTCTGTGTATTGATTTAGGAATGTAGATACGTTATGTATTGTATATATTCATGTATGTTCTTGGTGAATAAACAACAGAAACTTCTTCTGCATATGGACCTCTGTATTTCTTCATGGTATCAGAACTTGACCAATAAATCTTTCGATCGATCTAGATTTCTCTATTTCTCTGATTTCTGTATTTCTGTATTTTTTTTTTCTTCTCCTTCTTCTCGATTTCGGTTCACGATGGCACTAGAGAACACGACCACGAACCCGAACCCGAACACGACCGAAGTAACGAAAAGAAAGATCTCACCCTACGATCTCTCTCCTGCCGACAATCCCGGCACTGTGATCTCTAATCCCTTGCTTAAGGGATCGAACTACGACGAATGGGCTTGCGGGATCAAAACTGCTATTTGTTCCCGTAAGAAATTTGGATTTCTCGACAGCACCATAGCGCGACCAGCCGAGGGCTCTCCGGATCTTGATGATTGGTGGACTATTCAAGCCCTCCTCATTTCCTGGATGAAGATGACAATTGATCCGGCGCTTCGTTCGAGCATCTCTCATCGTGATGTTGCAAAGAATTTTTGGGATAATTTGAAGAAGCGGTTCTCTGTAACTAATGGACCACGGATTCAACAACTTAAAGCGGAATTGGCGTGTTGCAAACAACGCAGACTTGCTATTGAGGCGTACTTTGGCAAGCTAAATCAGATTTGGGACAATATGGCTAATTATCGGCCATTGCATGTGTGTAAATGTGGGAAGTGTGAATGTGATTTGGGAACCATTCAAGAACAGGATCGTGAAGCAGAAAAAGTTCATGAATTCTTGTTTGGTCTTGATGAAAATTATCGCACGGTGCGATCGACGTTGGTTTCACGCTCTCCTCTTCAACCTTTGGAGGAAGTTTACAATGTGGTGCGTCAAGAAGAATATCTCAAAACGTCTGTTCGCACCAGTGAAGAGATCTCTGAAGTCACGGCTCATGCGGTGCAAACTCGTTTTCGTGTGTCTTCCTCTCGTCCTGCTGCTGTTGACAATTCTATCGTCTGTAAACATTGTCAACGTGGTGGTCATTCTTCTAATTCCTGTTTCGCTGTCATCGGGTATCCAGAATGGTGGGGTGACCGTCCTCGAAGCAGAATTACGCAAAACAAAGGATGAGGAGGCCGGATCTGTCTCGCTGGTGGGCGTAATGTTAATTACGCTAATGCAGTTCATGTTCCACATCTCTCCTCGCAAGAACATGTAAATTACACGATCACTGACAAGGATCGTGACGGTGTGAACGGACTGAATGATTCAAAATGGCGCAATTTGATGGCTCTCTTGAATGGTGGAGCAAATACAAGCTCTGAAAAACTTTCCGGTAAGTTCTCTATTTCTTCTTGGATAATGGATACAGGAGCTTCTCATCATCTCACTGGAAATTTTGATCTCTTGACGAATGTTAGAAATATGGATCCTGTTTTGATCATATTGGCTGATGGTAGGGAAAGAATCTCGATTCTGAAGGCGATAGTCTTGGGTTCGAGATCTGATTTTGAAATCTGTGTTCTTTGTTGAAGCGTTTCACACGCATTTGGTAGCTGTAGGACAGTTAATGGATGAGAATAACTGTGTGGTTCAACTTGCTGATCAGTTCCTTGTGGTTCAGGACCGCGCTACGAGGACAGTGATTGGAGCGGGTAAGAGAGAAGTTGGAACTTTCACCTTTCGCAGAACGGAGTCAATTGCTTCGGTGAAGACTCGTGATAACAAAGCTTATGAGTTGTGGCATCATCGGATGGGACATCCTTCTGCGCAAGTTGTTGGTTCACTAAAGAATATTTCTATTTCTGATGTTTCAAATAAAGCGTGTGATGTTTGTCTCCGCGCAAAGCAAACTCGATCTCCTTTTCCGACTAGTATCAATAAAACTACTGAGGTTTTCCAATTAATTCATTCTGATTTATGGGGTCCTTATCGAACACCATCTCATTGTGGAGCGCGCTATTTTCTAACGATTGTCGATGATTTTTCTCGATGTGTCTGGATTTATCTTCTTTCTGATAAAACGGAGGCTCCAACACAGCTGAAAAACTTCATTTCCATGGTTGAAAGGCAGTTTCCACAAAAAGTCAAAAGCTTTCGAAGTGATAATGGAACTGAGTTTACTTGTCTTGCGACTTATTTCCAACACCACGGGATTCATCATGAGACTTCCTGTGTCGGGACACCACAACAAAATGGTAGAGCTGAAAGAAAGCACCGACACATCCTAAACGTAGCTCAAGCTCTACGTTTTCAAGCGAGTTTACCGATCGAGTTTTGGGGCGAATGTATTCTCAGCGCAGGGTACTTAATCAATAGAACGCCGAGTTCGGTTCTTCAAGGGATAACACCGTTTGAGAAGCTTTATAAGAAAGCACCCGATTATGATCATCTACGTGTTTTTGGGAGTTTATGCTATGCCCATAATCAAGCACATAATGTTAACAAATTTGAATCACGAAGCCGAAAATCTGTGTTTGTGGGGTATCCTTACGGTAAAAAAGGGTGGCGACTATACGATTTGGATACAAAAAGATTTTTTGTATCAAGAGATGTGATTTTCTATGAAAATCAATTTCCATTTGCTCTTAAAGATGAAGATTTGGTTACAGAGAGTAACAAAAAAGGTGAATTATGGGCCCCACTATCTTCCCCTTATTTTATTGAAGAAGAGATTGGGCCCATTACCCATGATTCACACACGTCAATCCCACTACCCAGCTCCTCTCAAGAAAATCATTTGCCAACTTTGTCTTCATCCACCGACATGGACCTCTTTGCATCATCTTCATCCACCGATACGTCCTCGCCCACTGTCCCATCGGTATCGTCTTCGTCACCTCCAACCACGACTCCTCCTTCGTCTGAATCGATTGAGTCATCTCCACCTTCCGAATTGTTGGGTCGCGGTCATAGGATAAAAATTCCAGCCGTCACTCTCTGAAACTATGTCACTAATACCGCACAAACTCAACTGCTGACCAAAACAGGTGCTCGCTCGAATTATCCTATTGCGAATTTTGTGTCTTGTCAGCGTTTTTCAGATTCTCATTGCGCCTATCTTGCTGTGATTACCGACAATATCGAACCAAAGTCTTTTAAGTTGGCCTTTGAGAATCAACGGTGGAGACTTGCTATGACAAATGAAGTTCAGGCTCTTGAAGAAAATCAAACATGGACTTTAGAGGATTTGCCTCCTGGTAAACGTGCCATCGGAAGCAAGTGGGTTTATAAAATCAAATACAATTCCGACGGAACGATCGAACGATATAAAGCGAGGTTGGTGGCTCTTGGTAATAAGCAGATTGAAGGAGACGATTATGGAGAAATATTTGCACCAATTGCAAAACTGGGGACGGTTCGTTTGTTTTTAAAGGTTACTGCTGGTTACGGTTGGCCGGTTTATCAGTTGGACGTGCATAACGCCTTTCTTCATGGCGATCTTGATAAGGAGGTCTACATGAAACCACCACCAGGTTTTTATCCGCACCATGAGACGAAGGTTTGTCGCTTGAGAAAATCACTTTACGGCTTAAAGCAGGCTCCACGATGTTGGTTCGAGAAACTTAGCTCAGCTCTTCGGAAATATGGTTTTCAACAAACACATGCAGATTACTCCTTATTCACCTTTGATAAATCTGGAGTTCAGATCCGTTTGCTTATTTACGTGGATGACATGATTTTGACGGGCAACAATGATAGCGCTTTGCAAGCTTTCAAAGCCTATCTCTCTTCGTGCTTTAAGATGAAAGATCTTGGCCACTTGAAGTACTTTTTCAGGATTGAGGTCTCTTGGAATAAGACCGGCTTCTACCTTAGTCAGCGGAAATATGCATTGGACATAATCTCTGAGGCCGGCTTGTTGGGTGCCAAACCGGCTCCATTTCCATTAGAAGAAAATCACAAGTTGGCTCTTTCAACCTCGCCACTTCTATCAAATCCAGCATCTTATCGACGTTTGATTGGACGGTTCATCTACTTGGCTGTCACGAGACCTGACCTTGCATTTTGTGTTCATATTTTAGCGCAATTTATGCAACAGCCACGCGATGATCATTGGCAAGCCGCACTTCGTGTGGTACGTTACATTAAAGGGTCTTAGTTCTGAGAATGATTTTCAAATAAATGGATGGTGTGATTCTGACTGGTCAAGCTGTCCTATTACTCGTCGCTCAGTCACAGGGTATTTTGTCCAGCTCGGCACTTCTCCAATCTCTTGGAAAACGAAAAAGCAAAATACGATAAGCAAGTCTTCCGCCGAAGCTGAGTATCGTGCCATGTCGGTTCTTCGTGATGAACTTCTTTGGCTCTAGAATGTTCTTCAATCTCTTGGCGTCTCTCATGATCAACCAATGCGCATTCACTGTGACAGTCAATCTGCAATTCACATTAGCCAAAATCCAGTGTTTCACGAGCGTACGAAACATATCGAAAATGATTGTCATGCTGTGCGGGATGAAATTCGGAAAGGGACAATTTCTACTCATCATGTCTCCACGTTTCAGCAATTAGCAGACATTTTTACCAAGCCTTTGGGTCGTAAAGCGTTTGAGGCATTTCGTGGCAAGCTGGGCATTCTTGATTTGCACGCACCAGCTTGAGGGGGAGGGTAATATGATCTCCGTAATCACCGCACTATCACAGCTATTTATTACAAATTGATATCATTCATTATTGTCACTTGATTCTCTGTGTATTGATTTAGGAATGTAGATACGTTACGTATTGTATATATTCCTGGATGTTCTTGGTGAATAAACAACAGAAACTTCTTCTGCATATCGACCTCTGTATTTCTTCAGAACGAACTTCTTTTTGGATTTTTGAATTTGAGAATTCTTATCAAAATGGAACTAACAACTTTTTTATTTGTTTCCAAACAAAAAGCAGGTTCGTTATATTATAAAAACATATATATATTTCCGGTTTAAAGTTTAGATAATTTGCTTCGTATTCATTTTAATTGGATTCGGTTGAAATGTTCATTCGTATATTCAATATTTGTTGAACTTTTTCTTAGTTGAAAGTGATTTGAGTACTTTTTCTGTTAAAAGAATGATGAGAATTAACAAGTAATAAAACAAAGATCTTATCTGCTAATGTCAGCATCATAATATGAATATGATTGTGGTGGATAATGTTGAACGTTATAACTGCCGCCTCCTTTTTTCCATCTAGTACCCCAACTAAATTTCATAATTACTCCGTCAAAAGACATCTTATTCCCTCCTTTGTTTTATACACTTTGCTTTTATTCACAATCAATCAAATTATACTCCTTATTTTTCCCTCTTTTCTTTTTATTTATACACCTTATATAGGAGGTTAAAATACGCATGGTATATCTTGCTCAAAATAAATGGGCGTACAGTTGTTATCCATATATTCTTGAAGAAAATAATAAAATATGAAAAATACATATAAAATATAATCGCATGACATAAAATAATTTGATGCAACATTCAAATCTTAACTAAGATAAAGATTCATAATGAATATTTAAAATTTTATACAAATACTTAATTGAACACCTAAACTTAGTATTTGTATATTTACTACAAATAATAATGATAGTTCGCTTCGCTATAAAGCATTTAACAAAAATAATGATAGCTACTACGTAACCAACATATGTTGAAACTTGACATTTTACCAAAACCCTTTAACAAAAAATGAAGTGGAAATGATATATCAAAGTAGTCTACTACTCCAATTTTAAGGTAGAGTGAAATTAAAGTTTGCGACAGTCATGTGGTAGCTTCACACGCTCCATTTTCTTGACAAACAAGTTTTGATGTAGACAATAAGAAATTCAAATTAAATGAGCCAGACCCAGCCAAGAACAGAGCCACAAACAAGACCTACTCCTAGAAAAACAACCATGATGACAGCTGCAAGTTCTGCTTCTGATGCATGAACCGTTTTGGGAGCCATGATCATAAGGACACTAGTGAGGTAGCCGTTGGTGAGACCTAACATAAACGTCAAAACAACCACTGGCACTTCTGTTCTAAGCCACTGCGGTCCACGTAGACACGCGGAGAACAGAGGATAGAAGAGAAGCCTACCTATACAAGCCCATGTAGCCGACTTAATACTCTGCCATAGATAAAGTGCTGTGAGTGACTTGCCTACGAAATCCGAGATGTTGTACACTGTGATAAGCAAAATAGGGTACCAACTCTGGAGAAGTTGGGACTTCAAATTCTCAGCTATAAATCCTGGAAATATCGATAACGTAACGGTGTAGATTATTAGAATTCCCGAAGCTGGCCATTTGATCTTCCTCCCAACCACCCATATTGGCAGAGTCGAATACAAAGGCTGATGAAACTTGAGGTGTTGCTGCATTACTGGTAACTTGTGAAGCACGTTACAGCAAAGGAAGCAACATAGAAGGATGGTAGAGCTGACTATGAAATAGGAATGAGCACTGGTTCTTAGCCCCTGTGGTGTCTGTGGCAGTGAAGCTTTAGTCGTAATCCTAAGGACGGAGATGATAATACCTAGCAAAAACAGAGCAAAAATTGATTCAAATTAGTGGAATCGTGCATTAGGTCAATTTCAATTGGTAGCAAAAATAGGTTTACCTGAAGAGGCAGTGCCAGCGAATATTGCCTGCATGTATCGTCTAGGAAGCTTTCCGGCTGAACCGATCAAACTTCCTCCGACCAAACCATCAGCTAAACCACAGAGCACGACGGATCCAACCATCAAGAGGTAAGAAACATTCTCACTCTTTTCACCTTTCCAAACCCAATCTATAATAGGCGAAACCATCATGGAGATGATGAACATGGAAAACCCCAAATTCATTTTAAGTCTATAGCTCAATCTTGTGTTCCAACTCATCATCAAAACCAGAACAAGGACTGAGCAGCTCATGTAAGCCACGGTGAAAGTCTTCTCTACGTGCTTGTCGGGATATAAGTAGCCGAAGTAATCAACGGCTGTGATCAAAGCGTTCCATGGTATTAAACTTCCAGCACCCAACAAGAAATGGATCACGTACGCAACTCTATAAGCGTCTATTGTCTCAACTTCATCAACAATCACTTTCTCATCCGCCATTGTAATTCTAGTTTTCTCTCTTCTCCCTATACTTTGCTTTAGGTTACGTTCTTGAAAGCTTTATGATGTTGGTTTCATTATAAAGCAAGGGTGATAGGGGATTTGATTAGATTGTTGTGAATTTCAATGGTAGCAAGAACAACACGAGCCACATCTTACTGTTATTATTCGAAATTTATGATTCTTTGATGGCTCTAGAGATCAGAACTAGTGCAAAGAAACAAGAGACTACATATGGTATTTGGTGGGACACAAAACTGATGGGTTAGGATTAAAGTTGTTACTTTGTGCATGACATTGGTCGGGACTCGTCTTTTCAATACCCTTATATTCCATTTAATGCCTACTTTCATTTATTGTTTCCACTCAAAACTTATAAATTAACTTTCAAATTAATTATATAATGCTAAGTCATAGTCCGTGTGATTTATTTTTTAATTTTATGATAAAAATAAAAGTTTTCTTAGTTCCTAACTGCTGATTAGGTGTTTCCCAAGGCTCGCAATAATCAATGAGCAATTAGTTTCGTAAGAAAAAATTAATACTTAATGAACACCGAAGATATGAGCCAATGAAGTGTGAGATTTGGGACACAGAAATAACGAGAGCACAAGTTGTTGTCTGTTTCCGACACACAGCCCATACTTATTTTCTTTTTTAGTAATTACTTATTATACGTTGCCTTCTTCTTCGTGACCACTTTAGTCACTCGAATAAAATTTAATTTATCCCTTTGCTTCCCATTCTCAAGAGTCAAGATTTTATTTTTCTTTCTTTCTGCCTATCCTCACGGTTTAGGTTTTAAAATTTGGTCGTCTCACGGTTTAGGATTAATGCGTAGCTTGGTAACTAGACTTGCGGAGTAGTATAGTTATTACTCGAATAACTAAACAGATGGTATTAACTAAAACATTAATACTCAACAAGAAAAAAGATTCGATCGATCTGTATTTGTTCTAACATTGTATATAATTGATTACCCGCAAAATTTGTTCCGTAGCACTTTATAACCCTGCCCAAACGATGCAATAGTACAAAGTATTACTCGCATATATAATTATTCGCATATCTATATGTATATAAGAAATGATTCGTGGAATTCCACTTCACCGGCCACATGTAAGAAAAAAGAACCAACAAATAAAATAAAAAAGAAGAAGAAGAAGAAAATAAAGAACGTTAGGAATTTAGAATGGTAACATCTCGTGTAAGCTAAGTTAATGAGTTTACCTGCAAGTGGGAAACACATATTTAGAAAAAGAAAAATATTACAAAACTGATTGCTTCAGATATAAACCAACAGTTTTCTGTACGACAAAAACTAACATGTAAACGAAATTAACCAAATTACTATATAATTAATAAAGTCTTATTAGAATCAAATCTATACTATAACTTTCACATAAAAAAAATCTATTAGGAATCGGGACCCACAGAGTGACAACTGTCTTCAAACATTTTCTAACCATTACATATCCAAAATGGCAGGTTAGTTCACTCATCAATCAAATCTCCCCAACTTGTCTTCTCCTCAAATTTAAATGTAAATTGTAAACTTTTATATTTATAATACTAAAACTAATTAATACCGTAGATCTAGTCATCTAGATATGTTTGGCCCCTCGAATGATTAATTTATATTTTTTAAATATGATACTTCCTTGGTAGCGTAAAAAAATTCACGAAGAGAAACCTACTCATTAGTCATTATCATTGCCTTTCTTTATAAACACACAAAATTCACTCTCACAATATCCTTCATCACATTTTCATTTTCCTCTCTTCCATAAAACCCAAATAAACTCGGAAGAAGAGAAAATACCAAGACAAAATAAAAGAAAATGATTCTCCACAAACTGGCATTGGCCACTATTCTCTTCTTCCTCATTAGCAGCAGCAGCGTTCGCGTTCACAGCCGCGAAACGTTTGCTTGCGATATAAAGGACGCAGCAACACCAACGCTGAGATTCTGCCAGGTGTCAGTTCCCATGCCGGAGAGAGTAAAGGATTTGATCGGACGGCTGACGTTGGCTGAGAAAGTAAGCTTGTTAGGGAACACTGCGGCGGCGATTCCACGACTTGGAATCAAAGGATACGAGTGGTGGTCGGAAGCTTTACACGGCGTTTCAAATGTGGGTCTTGGTACTAAGTTCGGTGGGGTCTACCCTGCAGCCACCAGTTTCCCTCAAGTCATCACCACCGTTGCTTCCTTCAATGCCTCTTTGTGGGAATCCATTGGACGGGTTAGATTATTTCTCTCTCACTCGTACTTCTCTCTTTTATCCATTAAATACAAACACCTATTTTTATTTTATTTTGACATCAAACATCCATTTTATTTTTGTGACCGATCTAACAATTAAATACTTTCCAATACTTTCTCTGTGAAAATGACGTATGTCAATGTCAATTATTTTTTGATATCCCACATTAAATAGTTATACTGGTTATTTAATTATTGGTGCGGTTTTTATCTGAAATACTTTCAGTGGACTGAATATTATTTTTCTCGAAATGTTACTAATAATTTGGTTATTTTGTATTTATAGGATAGTGATATTTCAACAATTCTCGTGTTCTCATTTATCCGGTTCTTCATGCTAATAACTTAGTCACGAATCTCTTATTAAACTACCGCGATTGAAAGTAACTTTTTTTATTTATTAATAATATTTTAAAAGTTACTTAAATATATTATTCTTCCTTTGGTTTTTATGCCTCCAATTTATGACAAAGATCTGATTCCTAAAGTTTTTAAATAATTGGATGAACTATTATAGATTAATCGGATAACATATAAAAACAAAAGAACTATATATCAAATAATAAAATACGCTTTTCGCTATAATCGAGACATCAAGTTGCACGATGCTCTCAACTTGCAACTAGTCAAAGCGCATTTTATCATTAATAAATATTCCACGACTAAAGTACGCCCTCGGGATGGGATGCGCAGGTTGTGTCAAATGAGGCCAGGGCCATGTATAACGGTGGTGTTGGTGGGCTTACTTATTGGAGCCCAAACGTTAACATATTCCGGGACCCACGTTGGGGACGTGGACAAGAAACTCCCGGTGAAGACCCAGTCGTAGCCGGTAAATACGCAGCGAGCTATGTCAGAGGTTTACAGGGAAACGACCGTAGCCGGTTAAAAGTCGCTGCTTGTTGCAAACATTTCACAGCTTACGATCTGGATAACTGGAACGGCGTCGATAGATTCCATTTCAACGCCAAGGTCTTTTTTTTTTCTTGAGTCTCACTTCATTTTATTTTAGTATTTTTCTACTCACGTGTTTGGGTTTTGAAGGTAAGCAAGCAAGACATAGAGGACACGTTCGACGTACCGTTCCGTATGTGTGTGAAGGAAGGGAACGTTGCTAGCATTATGTGTTCGTACAATCAAGTTAACGGCGTTCCGACATGTGCCGATCCTAATCTCTTAAAGAAGACCATTCGCTCTCAATGGGGTCTCAACGGGTAAGATCACGCCACGTTTAAACACTCTATTAACGGATTCGAGAATACTGTTGACCGTTGACTTTTTATTTTATTTTTAAACAGGTACATAGTGTCTGATTGCGATTCCGTCAAGGTTCTATATGATACGCAGCATTACACTGGTACTCCGGAAGAATCTGCCGCTGATTCCATTAAAGCTGGTAATTTAATCGTTACTCATAAAAAAAAAATTCCACAGTTTTCGGAGATAAATTGTACAAAAACCATGTTTGAATATATTTCTAAAATTGTGATTTGTGTAGGCTTGGATTTGGATTGTGGGCTGTTTCTTGGAGCCCATACAATCGATGCGGTGAAGAAAAACCTGTTGCGAGAGTCAGACGTTGACAATGCTTTGGTCAACACACTAACAGTTCAAATGAGGCTAGGCATGTTCGACGGCGATATAGCGGCGCAGCCCTACGGACACCTTGGACCGGCACATATGTGTACACCGGATCACAAGGGTCTAGCTCTCGAAGCAGCTCATCAAGGAATTGTCCTTCTCAAGAATCGCGGCCCATCTCTACCTCTCTCGCGTCACCGTCACAGAACCATTGCCGTAATCGGACCCAATTCTGACGCTACACTCACAATGATTGGTAATTACGCTGGGATTGCTTGTGGATATACCAGTCCGGTTCAAGGAATAACCGGTTATGCACGAACGGTTCTTCAAAAGGGTTGCGCGGACGTACATTGCATTGATGATAGAATGTTCGATGGTGCGGATGAAGCGGCTCGTGGAGCTGATGCGACGGTTCTTGTGATGGGTTTGGATCAGACAATTGAAGCTGAGTTTAAGGACAGAAACAGTTTGCTTTTGCCTGGGAAACAACAAGAGCTTGTCTCTAGAGTTGCTCGGGCCGCGAAAGGCCCAGTTATATTGGTATTGATGTCTGGTGGGCCTATAGATATATCTTTCGCAGAGATGGATCGGAAAATTTCAGCGATTGTTTGGGCCGGGTATCCGGGTCAGGAAGGTGGAACCGCAATCGCCGATATTTTATTCGGCGCTGTTAATCCCGGAGGGAAACTTCCGATGACTTGGTATCCGCAAGATTATTTAACGAATTTACCGATGACGGAAATGTCGATGCGACCTATCAAGTCGAAGCTGATTCCGGGTCGGACTTACCGGTTTTACGACGGTCCGGTTGTTTACCCGTTCGGGCATGGTTTGAGTTACACCCGCTTTACTCACAACATAGCCGACGCGCCTAAAGTGATTCCTATAGCCGTTCGTGGTAGAAACGGCACTGTTTTAGGGAAATCAGTCCGTGTCACGCACGCTAGGTGTGATCGTCTCTCTCTTGGAGTCCACGTGGATATTACGAACGTTGGGTCAAGAGATGGGACCCATACGATGCTTGTATTCTCAGCTCCGCCAAGTGGAGAGTGGGCTCCGAGGAAACAGTTGGTTGCTTTTGAGAGAGTACACGTGGCAGTTGGAGAGAAGAAGCGCGTGGAGGTGAATATACACGTGTGTAAGTATTTAAGTGTAGTGGACCGAGCCGGGAACCGAAGGATTCCGATCGGTGATCATGGGATTCATATTGGAGATGAGACCCATACGGTGTCACTTCAAGCTTCTACTCTTGGAGTCATCAAGTCTTAACTTTGTTTATTAATGTTTGGGTTTTGTTACAGCAATAATTTTAAAATGCGTCTAGAGGAACAAAGTAGTTTGTAACACATCATCGATTGATGTGAGGGTAATCTGCAAGAGAAAAAAATATATGATTCTTGTGATTCAAAAATTTATTTGAATTTGTATGCAAGAGGCTCAGACTTGGATATGACAATAATATCAAGAGTTATAGGCAACTATACATCCTATAACAAAATAAAAAAATTTCACTGTTAATTGTATAAGTCTTTTTTAATTAATTGTTCAAGTTTAGTTTTATGTAGCATTTTGTTTGGGGATTCTTTTTTTTTTTTTTTGAAAAAACAGACTATTTTACCGGACCTGGAAGCTAATATATTTTCTTCAGACAAATAAAATTGAATGCTGCCAATCATAGTTCAAACACACTCGGAGATTTCACGCGTCGAAACAGCGTGGCGTAGTTTCAAAAGAGTATATACTGTAACTTTGTTTACCGTTGAGATAGATATTACAGATAATTAACTTAATTTCCTTTTTTAGCAACGGTAACTTTTTCGATCAACTTCCTTTTTTTTTTTACCCAGTTAGTATATAAAGAAAAGGAAACAACGTTTTCGATCAATTTCCTTTTTCAGGAAAGAGATTGTTTGAGTAATTTCCATTTTTCTGTTATGAAGAAGAAATTTCCTTTTTGTTTGAAGAATCGAACATTTGCTTATAAATACTCCAACTCTTCTTCATTCAGAGATCAAAATTCTCATTCATCGACCAAAGAAGCAAAAGCTTCTTATTCTGGTAGCTTTCGTTTTCACATCAAGTCGTGAATTCCTCAATTGAGAAGATCTGTTTTTGATTCGTGACTTCCTCTATTGAGAAGTGATTGTCATCATCATCCATCTCCAAATTCATCAAGACATATATACCTTCAGATTTCTTCACCAAGTTACCAGCTATAAGTTGTTGTAAGAAATCGGCGAATCGGCAAAGACTTGCAGAAGAAGATTGAAGATTTTGAAGATGGAGCGAGACCGATGTTGGAGGTTGCCACGTGTCTCTTACGAATGGGGCTTTCTTTGGGCCTCAAATTGAAACAAGGCCACTGCATTTAGGAAGGCCATCACCGAGCATTCAACGGAGTTGATGACTTCTTCAGTCAAGTGCCACCAGATTTTTCATTACTTAGGTAGTTTTCCTTGATTTTTTTTAAATATAGTGTATATATATATATATTGGATTTCAAACTATATTTTAATTTTAAAGGTTTTCCAAACATAAATATTTTTTCTTTTACAAAATTTTTATTATATAAAATATTTTTGTTTTAAAAACTAAGTGTTAAGTTTTACACATTTTTAAAACAAACCGAACTAACATCCCGTCCTTAGAAAATTCTTCGGACTGTTAGAGGTGTTGTAAGTTCAATATGTTTACAAATATTGTAATTAACACTTAGTTTTCTAAGTATTTTCTAATAAAAAATGTTTTAAATTTTTTATTTTTGGATTTCAAACTAAAATTTAAAAGGTTTCTATTATATAAAATATTTTTGTTTTAAAACTTAGTGTTAAACTTTACATATTTGAAAACAAACTGAATTTAACATTCCATACTTAGAAATTTATTTGGTTCGTTAGAGGTGTTATAAGTTTGATATGTTTAAAATTTTGTAAATTTAACACTTACTTTCCTTAATATATTTCTAATAAATAAATGTTTTAAAATTTTTTTTTCAAACTAAAATATAAAAGGTTTTGCAAAAATAAACATTTTTATTTTAAAAACTTAGTGTTAAACTTTACATATTTGAAAACAAATCAAACTTAACATCCCGTTTCTAAAATTTTTTTTGATCCATTAGAGGTGTTGTAAGTTTAATATATTTACAAATATTATAAATTTAACACTTAGCTTTCTTAGTATTTTTCTAATAAAAATGGATTTCAAACTAAACTTTAAAAGGTTTTGAAAAAATAAAACATTTTTATTTTCTAAATGGATTTTGTTATATAGAATATTTTTATTTTCTAAAATAAAGTGTTAAAATTACATATTTGAAACAAGCCGAACTTAACATCTCGTACTAAGAAATTTTTTTATTCCATTAGATGTGTTGTAAATTCAATATGTTTACAAATATTGTAAATTTAACAATTAGTTTTCTTAGTAGTTTTCTAATAAAAATTTGTTTTAAACTTTTTTATTTTTGGATTTAAACTAAACTTTTAAAGGTTTTGCAAAAAATAAAAAAAATTACTTTCTAAAAGGTTTTTATTATATAAAATATTTTATCTTAAAAACTAAGTGTTAGTTTTATATATTCAAAAACAAACCAAACTTAACATCATGTTTCTTAAAAATTATTTTGAGACTGTTAGAGGTTTTGTAAGTTTAATATGTTTCAATGTAAATTTAACACTTTGTTTTCAAAGTATCTAATAAAAACTGCTTTAACTTTTTATTTTTTCAAAGTAAAATTTAAAGCATGTTTCAAAAATAAAATAATTTTATTTTCTAAAAGGATTTTATTATATAATTTTAATTTAAAAAACTAAGTTTTAAGTTTTAAATAGTTGAAAATAAACCAAATCTAACCTCATGTCCTTTTTAAGAAAAAATCCGTTAGAAGTATTTTTTTAGTTCAATCTGTGATGTAACAATTAAATTTTACATTTAATTTTTATTTTAAAAATAAAATGGGTTTAACTTATACATTTCGAATTTATAAATAAATTTAAAGGGTTTTAAAATATTTTAAATAACTTGTTTTATTTTACTTCACGTGTCATAACATGCGTGTGGGGTATAACGTGTCATAACATGACCCTCCAGCCAGATTTAGATGGTCGTATTATTAGGCTGCGTGTCTTGTTGGATTGGATATACATCAAAATCCACTGGGCCACTTTCTTGACAACTCTCCCGACTGTTTCTCTTTTCGTAAAACACAACTTTTAATAAAATAAAACACAACATTGACGACAAAAAAAAATAAAAAAAATATCAAAAACTATAATATTAGGTGCGACCAGTCAAAAATATTATTCAATTATTTGCTATGAAAAAAAACAAAACAAAAAAATCGATGATGTACAGATCATGTCTTGGGACTAGACAGCTTTTCCACATAAAATATCTACGCAACTTCAAAAATAATTTAAGTCATTGTCCATGGAGAAGAACAAGACCCGGTTTGTGTTTGTCCATGGGGTCTGCCATGGCGCATGGACTTGGTACAAGGTAAAACCAATACTCGAGGAAGCCGGTCATAGCGTAACCGCAATAGATCTGGCTGCATCGGGGATAAGCACAAGCAAAGTGGAAGAGATTCAGAGCTTAAAAGATTACTCAAAACCATTACTTGAGGTTCTGAGTTCATTTAGCTCAGACGAAAAAGTGATTCTCGTTGCTCATAGCATGGGAGGCATACCAGCTGCTCTCGCCGCCGATATCTTTCCAAGTAAGATCGCAGCTATTGTCTTCTTGACAGCTACCATGCCCGATACCAAAAACCCTCCTGCTTACGTTTTCGAAAAGTTCGTTCCACCAGAAGATATGATGGACACTGTGTTTCACAGCTACGAAACACATGATGGTCCTCCTTTAAACACTGTTCTTTTAGGACCAAAGTTAATGGCCAAGAGATTGTATCAATTGTGTCCCGTCCAAGATCTTGAATTAGCGAAAATGTTGGTAAGGGAAAACCCGGCGCTAGCTACCAACAATCTTGCCGGAGCAAAACCGTTTAGTGAGGGAGGGTATGGATCTGTTATACGTATTTATATCATATGCGGAGAGGATCATTTCGTCCGTCAAGAATTTCAAAGTTTGATAATCAACAACTTTCCTCCAAAACAAGTAATGGAGATCAAAGATGCAGATCATATGTCAATGTTTTCCAAGCCTCAAGAACTTTGTGATTGTCTCTTGGAAATAGCAGATAAATATTAGTAGAATAAGTCTTAAATGAGTTAGATTCGTGGAAGAAAAAACTTGTAACAGAATGGTTATATGAATAATAAACAGATCGGCCTCATTGAGAAGATTAGGCTTATCAAAATAAAATAAACATTAAGCATTAGTTACAAGAATAAATCTTTTTTTGGTCAACAAGTATGAATGTGCACTGCATATAGACACGATTTTGGACTAATACATACAGACTAACATACTTTAAATAAAAAATATTACAAATGTTTAATATTTGGTCCCTTTTGTTCCTTTTCACAACCTTTAGGCGTGAAATCAATGTATCTAACAGAAAAAGCCAACAATTGGCCCAGCAGACAGACAGATAAAAATATATGAATAAAGAATTATCTAAGCCGGTCATAACCAAAACCCGGTCTAAACCGGTATAAGCAAACGACCATAACCCGCCAAAAGAAACTTTTCAACGGAAACTAAAGACGTTGAAAGTTCCAAGGAACAATACTTTAACCGGAAACAACAGAACAAGGATCAAAGGCATATGTTGAGACGCCACAAGGCGGCTAAATCTCTCCAACGACTTTCTTCCTGTCTTCATCATCCCGGAGAAATCCTGACTGTTGATTTGGCCGTTACTGATCGCAATCCCCGAGCTCCCGCTTTCTCTAGTCACCAGAATCGGCCACCAGAGACTCCGGCGATGCTCCCTTTTTGCTTTCCTTATCTGATTCACTTCTTTTCTAATCACATTCCTGACTGATTTCAGATACGAGTTCATGTCGTGGTCTCTTTGGATTGTTCCGCCAGACCCATAAGCTGATCTGTCGCCGAGAATGTCAAGAGGATGCGGTGTGTTCAAGAAAATTGTCTGCGCTGCTCTTAACCGCTGCTCCTCCATCTCTTCATTATCCGGCGATTCAAATTCACCGGTTAGAAGATATAAACCGTTACCAGGCGGAAGAAGCTCATGACCGGGAGAGAACGTCTCATCCGGTTGAAGTATCAGAAGCTCGCCCATCGGAGAATACAAAATACTCTGCAAGAAAAATGTCGTTAATTACAAGAATTCTGCAACATAGCTACAGAATCTATGATGAATTGTAGCTGTAGTACCTGTTTGTTAAGACAAGGATGGCTACGGAAGTTTCCATTAACCGCCTTGAGAAGCTCGGCAACATGATATGGGTAATTACAAGAAAAAGCTCTAGGGACAATGTCACGGTGCATTATGATAGCTTGAACATGACTTTTAGGCAATCCGAGTTTTTTAAGAAGACGGTCGCCTCCACATATTACAAAAGGTGCACCAAATGTTATAACGGGCAGCAAAGAAGAAGCAGGTACTTCGCCTCGAACCAATAACATGAGATTTAGTAATAGCGATAAGCTTCCGCCTAACGAATGCCCGGTGAAACGGAATTTAGCGCTGTTCCCATGGGTTTTGATATGGGCTTTAACTTCAGGTAGCATTTGTTCATACATTCCTTTTGCAGCCTCGTATATTCCTCTGTGAACGATCGCACCGAGCCCCTAATAGATCAAAAGCAGGTCTTTGTAAGTTCTAAATCGAACAATTTAATTTCTGCAATTTTGAGGAATGTAAGGGGAAAAAAGTACCTCAAATTCAACAGGCTCAAAGAGTAAATTTGCTTGCCAAGAAGCTAGAGATTCCGATCCCTATAAGCAATTTAACAGTTTTCATTAACACACAAGCTAATGAAATATCGAAACATGAACATGCTTTTGAAGCTTTTTTCCTCATCTTACCTGAATCACAACGAATCTAGTGTGACTCTGATCATCATCACATATAAACCAATCGCAAGGAGACGAAATCGTTGATTTCAAATCGTCTGCAACTGCTTGCTTCACATCTTCCTCAGCAGCAACAACAGAAGTAACAGAGTTGGTTAGAGATGAAGCATCCTCTGATGATAACTCCACATTTGCCAAATTCTCATCAATTTTGTTCGAATTCTCGGTTTTCGACGAAGAACTGAAAGGAAGTATGTTGTTGGTACGAGATCGAAGGTAAGAAGCAGCTGATACAACTACCTCATATGCAGCAGAAGCACTAATCTTGCGACCATTGTTCTTCTCTTCTTCAACTTCTTCGTCTTCTTCTTCTTCCTTATTTGGCTTAGTCTCATCTGAAACTTTATCATTCTCAGCTTTTAACGCTGACTCTGTTTTCTCAGCTGATGAAGTTACAAACCTAAGACCGTAATATTTCGAGAGATTCGCAGGCTGCAACGAAAATACCACAAATTAGTATCAACCAAATTTCACAAATGCAATAAACTCGAAGATCGTGCAAATTTTACACATTCTCATCTCAAGTCTAACACTTGTGTTGGAAATTAACACAATCCATATTCGTGATTCGATTCAATGAATCTAAAAGAGGTTAAAAATCCGAACCTTGATATTTGAAATAGAATAAGCCAAGTTTCCCAAATATGACATTTGAGCATAAAGTTTTGATTCGGACAACGAAACCCTCCTGAGCAATCTCGAGAAAGATTCTCGATCGAGCTGAAATTTGTTTGCTTCATCACCATCATCTTCTAAAATTGAACATACATCGCATCCACCATCATCTTCAGCTAATACGGCATCGTCTAAATCCTCCTCCTCCTCGTCTTCATCATCTTCTTCTTCGTCATCATCTTCGTCTTCGTCTTCGTTTACTCCTTCACTCCACATAGATTGTACATCTAAGATCTTCAAAACCAAGCTCCCATTTCGCCTCTCCGTCGTCTCCTCCGCGATTGGATTTCTCGAATCGCCAGAATCAACCAATACGGCGTCGTCTAATGCCAACCCACTTTGTCTCCTCGATGCGATTCCTCCACCGCGAGACCAAAACGCCGTCAATGGGTATTTAAAAGAGAATCCAAAAGGTCCCCTTTTTTGCGAAGGTGCCGTTGGGGTTGCTCGGACTTCAACAACTCCACCGCAACCGCTTACGCCGCTTCCAACCGCTTTGATCGTTGGAATTACGCCGTGTAAGCCCGTGTTTAAACACAAACTATCCATCGTTTTTTTTTTCAGCTTATTTTTTCCCTTTGCTTTGGGAACGTCTATTTGTTCGTATTCTTAGTTAAGATTTATTAACGATATTTAGAATTTCTTTGGAATGTGAATTGTACCCACAAAAGAATTAGAATTGAGAAAATTTAGAAACGGGAAGAGAAAAAATTGTTTACAGCCGAACAGATCGCTGAAGAGAAAACTTTGTGTGTGAGATCTCTCTTTTGCTATATTTTCTATTTAAAATAGAAAAAGAAGACTTTCTTTTTTTTGTTGCTTTCCGTGATATTTGTTTTTTTAGATTTGTTTTTTTTGACTACCTATTTTGTGGTATTTTTATTTTAATCGGAAGAGAAAAAGTTAAGAAAGAAATTATAGAAAATGAAAATTCCTCGCGAATGTTGGAACGTCGTCGTTTAGTTTAAACATACGTGTAATACGCGTGAGTTATCCGCTTACCACGTGTTGCCCCACGTGGGCCCATTAAGCAATGGGCAGTCGAGTTGGTTCAGAAAATTTGCCGACTTGAGCAAGGAATTTCGAATTTAATATTTTATTGAAGGGAAATTATTTAAATTCATTTACTACAAATTACAGAAATATTTCTAGTTATTTATTTTTAATGATTTGTTGAAGGGAAATACATTAATGTTAAAATTTAATTAAAGAAACATATATTCAAGTTATTCAGTCTTAATATTTTAATGAATAGAGAATATATAAAGTAGTTACATTTTAACTCAATTTATGACCAATGAGAGAAAAAGATTTTGGAGTTATAAAAGTTTGACTGCCACGTCAGAGTAAATGGATATAGGTGGACAAACCATGTGACGTGTTCCAAGATTTTGGGTTCTATCCAGTGAGACACGTGGCGTAATCAGAATGCTCACGCGCTTTGTATTTAACTGTTGTGTGCTTGCATGTCTAGTTGGTTGCTTCTTCGTCAGTTTAAATCCAAAAATGAAATCCCCAAGTACTTGCACGAAACTAAGAGCTTTTTTAGTATTTTTTTTTCCCTTTGCAAGTTTGCATCAACATTGTTATTATCATGATACATGTCAAATACATAGAAAATAAAATAAATGGATTATATGAATACTTTTGATTCAAAATATCATAACAATTGAGTTGGAATGGCTGACGTAGACGAAAATCTCGGATTGAACGGCTCTATTTACAGATCTTATTTGAATATGAATGGCTCTCTTTACATTCAATTGAATCAACCCATTTAAATAATGGGTCAGGTTCATACGAATAGGCCTATTTCTTAAGCCCAAAGCTTCCATGAACAAAATTGTATTTCATCCCTTTAAATAATTTAATTCTGCTTACAGAAGAATCGCCTGAAGTCTCTTTGATTCTTCCTTTTCATCATCATCATCGCCGATTTGCCTCGTACACCTTTGCCGGCTGAAGCTGCTTCCTTCAATCTATCTCCGGTGAGCTCTCTGTCCTCACTTTCCCCCTTTCGAAGTTTAATTCCTTATCCAAATTGTAGCGATTATTTTGATAATGCCACTGACCATCGTCGATTTCTCTCCGATGGCTATTTCCGGTAGCTCTCTGGTTTTGATTTCGGTGGAATCTAGAATCTAGGATCGAAATTTTTTATTCTATTTGAATTTAGGTCGTTATCTGAAATATCCCTAAACCCTAGGGTTAGTATTCGACTAAATCGAATTTTTCTCGGGCTAATTTTGTGTTAATTACTGTCAAGGATTAGCGTTTTGTTGTGAGAAAGAAGAAGAAGATGAGTAACACAGCGGCAGCAGCAAATCGGCGTCATCTTCTAAATCGAAAGCTACCGGAACTTCTCAGGCTCCGGAAAAGCGTAAAAGTCTCTTCCAAAAAGAATGTAAATAATTTTTAACATTATTTTACTCAGAAACAGATAATAAATCTTGTATTCTTCCTAACAATGATTTTTAAAATTTATTATTTTGATTTCTAGTGCAGCATATGATGTATGGATTTGGCGATGAGCAAAACGTAAGGTCTCTTCATTACTTTGTTTGCGATTTATAGAATCTTTGTTTTGAATCCTGAAACTAATCTTTCTTAGCCTCTTCTGTCTTCAGCCGCTTCCTGAGAGCGTGGCTCTTGTAGAAGACATTGTTGTGGAATACGTCACAGATTTGGTATTAAGCTTCTCTTTTTTTGTCTTGTGATGATTCATCTTTTACATTACTAGTAGAGAGAATTAGCTAACCAGAAAGAAATGTGTAATGTCAGACACATAAGGCTCAAGAAATTGGCTCAAAGCGAGGAAGACTATTGGTTGATGACTTCTTGTATCTAATCTTTAAGGTAATTTATTTTCAGTACACAATCGAAGATTGAGACTAGCTAATTCGGTTTTGTATTCTATGTATGCCTGACTGTATTGTATTTTGATCCGGTTTGTGCAGGATTTGCCAAAACTGAACCGGTGTAGAGAACTGTTGGCAATGCATGAAGAGCTGAAACAAGCTGAAACAATCATTGGCAAGATTTTGTTTCAGATCTTAATCAACATCAAACGCTTTACGAGCTGAAACAAGCTCGTAAAGCGTTTGATGTTGATGAAGATCTGAAACAAAATCTTGCCAATGATTGATCTTTCTTTCCCACAAGTAAGCTTGATTTTGGGTAATCTTTTGAAGTCAGTTTTTAGTGGGTTAGCTTTTGAAACTCAAGACTGTGAAAATCAGATTATCTGTCAAATGGAATTTAAATCTTATATACATTTCCTTCTTACTTTAATTTAGATACAAGTGGGCAAAGCTTTGATCTGATTCCGCTTTGGCTTTTCTCAGGTCTCAATGTAATTCAAGTGAAAATTGATAAGTCTAATTATTCACGTTCTGTAACTTTACTTAGATTTGTCAAGGAAAATAGGAAATTGTGGGGTTGCGTATTGGTAAAAAAATGAATGAACTATTCGCTGAAATTTGATATTTTCTGGCTTATTGTACTACTCTTTCTTCACTATTTCTTGATCTTGCACACAAATTTTTTTTACCAAAATTGGAAAAAAAAGAGAGGAAAATTAACTTTGAGACACTTTTGAATTGATAACCATTATAATATGTCGTTGTGGTCTTTGTATTGCAAATAAGAGATTTGTCTCTGCAACTTCATCTGTTTATAGAAATTCGCAATGAACTCCTCTGCTCTCGCATCAACACCCTTCTCTTCTTCCTCCTCTTGATAATCCTTAGCCGTACGATCACATATCTCATGACAAGAATCATTGTAGTAGCCTTTGGATGTAACATCATCGGTATCATCTTGACCGTCCAATTCAAAGTCGTAGTCAAAATCAACGGGAGGAGCAATGCAAGGTAAGAGGAACCTCATGGATGCAGGGCGATGCATCTTAACGTTAAAGATGGGCGTCTCGTCGAAAGAGAGCTGTTTCTCTCCGTAACGTGAGAGATAACGGTCGTTATCAACGCCGTTATGACGAGCTATGGCTTTGAAATGCATGGAGAGCAAGTTACGGAGCTCGAACATGTGCCATCTCTTAAAAAGTCCACCTTTTCTTCCCCAAAGAAGAGCCATTCTCACAAGACTCCAAGCTCTTTGTGTTGTGACTGATCTGCTTTTCTTCTTCGATTCCCCCATGACTTCGTTTTGTTTATTCTTTTTCGGTGGATATTTTTTAGATCTGAAATGTGTTTTGGATGAACAATGAGCCCTTTTACTTTTGATTTCACTTCTTGATTTTTGTGTGTTTTCTTTGCTGCTTTGGTTTTTCAGGTGATTGTGATGAATGAAGTTGTGGACACTTATGTGTCTACATATAGAAATATATATATATATATATATATATATATATGAAAGCAGGGAACTTTTTGCAGATCAGTCGACGCGGAGAGATGGAGAGATTGACGTATAGTATTCAATAAAATAAGTTTGAAGGACTAAAGAATATTAAAATTTTATTTTCATGTAAACTAGATTTTAAGTGGGACCCGCATTGCTGTACGCGGGCAAGATCTGAGCTGTTTAGCCGTTTGTTTGTTTCTTCTTAGCTAAGTACTTTGATTATTTGTTTTGTTTTTACCCTACAAACCAAAACATAAATCATTTTCATCAAAATTACTGAAGGCTTTTTAATGAAAATTCGATGAATTATGTGGAGTATAATTTTTTTTATCAAAATTTTCTTTTATTCCGCATAAACAGTTACTTCAGAAATAATCAGAGACTTGCAGTCTCGTATAATAAGCCTAAGCGATGGTTTGATGATTGGTTTAGTTGCGCTGCCGTTGAATAATGTCTTACGGCTGTCTCGATTAATTTCCACGCAACCGTGTCCTATAACTCCTATCCTATCATAGATTTTGTTATACACTTTTATTTTTGTTTGGTTAAAATCATACATTGACATTATATTTTTTTTTCCGACTGAAAGTTATTGTTTAGCTCAGTATATTACAGAGAAATATTGAATAGGTTCAAGGAAAAAAAAACAATAAATTTGAGTTGATTCAGTTCAAATACAGATTTTTTTCCAGTCATTTTGGAATCACCGATGGGTGTTGCAAGTTACTAATCAGATTTTTTTTTTTACCTTTTGACTAAATAAACTAACAGAAGTAATTACTAAATTAGTTTGGTTTTAGACTGTCTTTCTTATAATTGATTCTCTTCGCCCCGTAATGCCGGCAAAAAAAGCGCGCTGTTTCTAGTTACTTTGAATCCCTAAACAATTCAAGCTCTTATTATTTAACCCCCAACATATCAAAACTATCAGTTATACCCAAATATACACAACACATAAATAGAGATCATTGCACACAATTATAATTCCTCCACGGATTAATCATTCTTCAGAAAAAATAAAAATCTCTCTCCCTGTTCATCCAGGGAGAAGATTTTTGTTTTTTTCCTTGCTTTTTCGTTCATCTTTCTGATATTTTGATTCTCTCTTTTTTTTCATGGAAACAGAAAATCAGAATGGTGAACAATTAGAGATAGAGAACATAAACATGACAAAGAAAATGAAGAAGAAAAAGTTATCACGTGGGATGCACGTGTTCTCCTTCGTCATGTTCATGCTACGTCGTCGGAGGGGGAGAAGGTCTTTCAAAACCGGGTTTTGGCGGCGAGTGGTTGAGTCCGTACGTAAAGTTCGTACGGAAATTACGATAATGCCATCTTCCAGTTTCATAAATACAAATGTACCCCCTCCTCTTTCTCATCCGGCGACAGAGAAGGGCGGAGACGGTGGTGGTGGTGACGATGATGATGATTCCGGGGAGCATTTATCGGAAGCTACTGAGGTTTTCACGGCGGCTTCTTCATCATCATCCGGAATCACGGGATATGGATCCGCCATGTCCTTACGTGATTTGGGTTATCGTGATGATGACGATGATGATGGTGAGGATGCCGAGGATGAAAGTTATAGCGATATGGAGGGAGGAGATGATATGATAGATGAGAAAGCTGAAGAATTCATCATGAGATTCTATGAGCAAATGAAGATGCAAAATCAGGTTTACACTGATCGTTGCAAAGCCAAAGGGATTATGATTAATTGATGATCATATAATCTATGAGTTACATCATCATCGTCATCATGCATGGATATATGGGAATATGGAAATGTCTCGTGAAATGATTAATTTTTTCAGATGATGGATCCATCTTCAAGTTTTCTTGGTCGATTTTGTTTTTGGTTGGTATTATAACTTTATTAAATTCATATAACGAAAAATAGGAAAAACGAAATATGTATGCGTATGTTTGGGGACAATAATTTGTTTTTTAAAGGTTTAAAGTCACATCTAATATAATTTTTTGATTTGTTTGTTTAATTATTTCCAATAGAAATTTCCATTTACAGTAATTCTATGTCATGCAAGGTGGGCCAATATTGGGCTACTTTATTATTTGTAAAAAGAGTCTTAAATAAATGATTAGTCAAAACGAATGGTCAGCATTAAATAAAATTGCGCGATACCTTTTATAGACGTTGAGATTCAAATTCAAAAGTTATGGCAATCTCGTGATTAACAGTAAAGCCCAAACCCAAAATCGTCATTTGACCGCCGTTGAACCGTAGCCTCCTAAAGTCCCGACGTCACATTGTATAAATACTCGCATCACACCAAAACCCTGATTCTCTCACTTTTTCGTCTTCTTCGCTGAATCCTGAAAATCATAATCTCAATCGATCAGTTAGGGTTTCGTCTATATCCATTCCTTGAGAATCTAATCGATTGATTAACTGACGATGTCTTACAGACCAAGTACGAAGGCGGAGGTTCGAAAAAATCGCTATAAGGTATCTGTGGACGCTGATGAAGGTCGCCGGAGACGGGAGGATAACATGGTGGAGATTCGTAAGAATAAGAGAAAGGAGAACTTGCAGAAGAAGCGGCGTGAAGGTCTATCTTCTTCCACGGCATCTGCCACGCAGCAAGGACATGATTCCTTCTCGTCTATTCCTCCGTCAAAGAGAGTATGTACTCTCTGTTCTACTTGTATACTTGTTTTTTTTTTAGATTCAGATGATTTTTAATTGGGGATTGATTCAGATTCGTGTTTTGCTTCCTAGCTAGCTGTTTAGTTAGAATTATAATTGAATTGAAAAGCTTCTCGTATAGTTATTTCGATATGAAATTAGATCCAGGATTACTGAATTTTGACGTATAGAGAACCCTAAACCCTAATTCAAAACCTGCATTGCTTAGAGATTGGATAATATGAGAATTGAAAGGTTTTTGATTGTGGATTGAAGCAGATTCGTGTTTTGCTTCTTAGCTATCTGATTTGTATTGCAGTTGGAGAATATACCACAGTTGGTTGCTGGAGTTTTATCAGAGAACAGAGATTTACAACTGGAGGCGACGACTGGATTTAGGAAATTGCTTTCAATTGGTTTGTGATTACATATTATGATGATAAATCTCTTATATTGTGTGTTTTAGTTATGCTAATTTGTGGTTGACTTTTTGTGGTTGTTGTAGAGAGAAGTCCTCCTATCCATGAAGTTGTTCAAAGTGGTGTTGTTCCTCGCCTTGTGCAATTTCTTTCCAGGGATGACTTCCCTGAACTTCAGGTGAGGCTACGATGGTTATATTGATTGTTTAGCTTCTTTGTTTTGATTTATATACTGAGTTTCTTTTGCTGTTCGTTTCTGCTTTGTACTACTATAGTTTGAAGCAGCTTGGGCGCTCACAAATATTGCTTCAGGGACATCTGAGGACACTAAGGTCATTATTGACAGTGGTGCTGTCCAGCATTTCATCCAACTCCTCAGTTCTCCCAACGATGATGTCCGAGAACAGGTATCAATTTTAAATTGTTAATTCACTATCATTTATTTTTGTTTATTGTCTTGTCAAAGCAACTGTTAGATCCAAGTGTCAATTAGATGATTTTGTTTTACCATCCTCAGGCTGTGTGGGGATTGGGAAACGTTGCTGGGGACTCACCAAAATGCCGTGATTTTGTCTTGAGTCTCGATGGCTTGATGGCTCTCCTGACTCAATTTAATGAAAATTCAAAGCTCACAATGCTACGGAATGCTACATGGACACTATCAAACTTCTGCAGAGGGAAGCCACAGCCGGATTTTGAGAAGGTTTTCCTTTGCTCTCTCTATTAACCAATTTGAAGTTCAAGTCTCTTTATAACTTATCTTGATCTGAGAATGTTTCATTGCTTTTGTTGCGCAGACACTACCAGCTTTACTAGTACTTGAGCGCATTTTGCATTTAAGTGACGAAGAAATTCTCACAGATGCATGCTGGGCTCTCTCATATCTCTCCGATGGTACAAACGATAAAATAGGAACTGTTCTCGACTCAGGTGTTGTCCCTCGCCTTGTTCTACTCCTAGCGTAAGTATCTTTCTTTTTCTCTTGCAACAAAATGCATATATTCTTAATTAGCGTATATTTATCAATATGGTCTCTCTCCCTCTTTGTCTTATCAGTCATCAATCGCCATCAGTTTTGATTCCAGCACTCCGCACCATTGGTAATCTTGTAACCGGAGATGATATGCAGACTCAGGTGCCAATATATTCCTTAGCTCTCTACCTTATATATAATGTATGGCTTTGAAAGTTGCAGTAAATCATCAATGTTTTCTCTTCATAATAGGCGGTTCTTAACCATCAACCGCTCCCCGCTCTCATGAACCTGTTGACCAAGACATACAAGAAGAGTATCAAGAAAGAAACTTGCTGGACTATCTCAAACATAACAGCTGGAACCACAAGTCAGATTCAAGTGAGTTTACTTACCATGAACAAATAACAATGTCAAAACCCACAAAATATATTTAACGTTTGAAAAAAATTTGTTGTGCAGGAAGTGATTGAAGCAGGTATTGCTCAGCCTCTGATTGAGCTGCTTCAAAACGGTGAATTCGATATTAAAAAAGAAGCTGTTTGGGCAATTTCTAATGCTACTTCTGGTGGCAGTCATGAGCAAATAAAGTAAGAAGAAACAAGCATTTATTCGCATTTGCTTTTGCACAGTCTTTTCAGTACCTCTGTATTCTTGTAATTGAAATACCTAATTTCCTGTCAGGTATTTTGTGAGCCAAGGCTGCATCAAACCACTGTGTGATCTCCTCTCGTGTCCCGATCCAAGGGTCGTCACAGTGTCCCTGGAAGGCCTGGAGAACATTCTCAAAGTAGGTGAAGCCCAGAAGGATCTAGGCAACACAGGAGATGTGAATCTGTACGCTCAGATGATTGAAGACGCAGAAGGTTTGGAGAAGATAGAGAATCTTCAAAGTCATGATAATACTGAGATTTACGAGAAAGCTGCCGGAATCCTCGTGTCGTACTGGGCCGAAGAAGATGACGATGATGATTGCGGTGTCATAGCTCCCGTGAATTTTGAGTCTTCCGGTTTCCAATTCGGAAACCAAAACGGTAATGCTCCTAACGGTGGATTCAACTTTAGTTGAGGGGAATGTTGTAGTATGAAACAGGTTCTAAGTTGGCTTGGTACAAGACTCTCTCGAACATTTCTCATATTTGTAGTTGTTTCGACCTCTTTGTATTGTTTCAATTTTTACAGTGTTTTTTGCTCCTTTTTTTTTTTTTTTTTGGTTAAACAACAAATAAGAGAAACATTGAGATAAAATGCAACATTTTTTTTTAAAGTGTATTCCATCTGATTAAAAACCTTTTATTTTATTTTTGAGTTGATTTTTGTCTTAACAAGAAAAGAAATTTGCGTTTATTATATGACCCAATTTCGTGCTCCGTTGATGTGGTAAACAACACTAATCTTTAATGAAACAGAGTAACTATTTTGTAGTAAGATGGACAATTCTGGTGACACGGAGCAGCTTCTCAACTTTTCTAGTCATTAGCCACGTCATTACTAACGAAGTAGTACACCGACACGTGTCACGACCAGTCTAACACTTCAAAAACTCTCAACCCAATCTAAAAATACCAACTTTCTTAATCAGCGAAAAACGTAGAAAACATTGTGAAGAAGATGATGATGCAATCTCGATTACTAGCGTTTGCTTCAGCCGCGCGTTCCCGCGTTCGACCACTCGCTCAAATGCGTTTAGCGTTTGGATCATCAACGTCTGGCCGCACCGCTGATCCTGAGCTCCATTCCGGTAACGATGGAGCTGATCCAGCGATTTATCCAAGAGACCCCGAAGTACGATTTTGGATTTGTTTATTTTAAGATATAAATAAAATTTTGTGATATTCAATTATTTGGCCTATTATCAAAGTATATACTAAAGTTTGTCGATGATTAATAAGTATAAATTGTGCTCTTTAACATTTTTTGTTTGTTAGTTAACAATACGAATTTCATATGTCAGATGGTATTAAAAAATATATTTATTAAGAATTATTAATCAAGATATGAAAATGTTCTAACATACACAAATCAATAAACTATGTTCATTGTTTTGGTGATTAATTATGCTTCAGGGTATGGATGATGTTGCAAACCCTAAGACGGCTGCGGAAGAAATCGTAGACGATACTCCACGACCAAGTTTAGAAGAGCAACCGCTTGTACCGCCGAAATCTCCACGCGCCACCGCACATAAGCTAGAGAGCACTCCCGTCGGTCACCCGTCAGAACCTCATTTCCAACAGAAACGAAGAAACACCACCGACTCTCCTCCGTCACTTGATTCCGTGACCTGTGCCGGTTTTGACGGTTCACCATGGCCGAGAGACGAAGCAGAAGCGGAGGAGCAGAGACGGAGAGCAAATGAAACAGAGAGTGACCAAGAGTTTTACAAACACCACAAAGCTTCTCCGTTGTCCGAAATCGAATTCGCTGATACTCGGAAACCGATCACGCAAGCCACCGACGGAACGGCGTATGCGGCGGGGAAAGACGTGATCGGATGGTTACCGGAGCAGCTAGACACGGCGGAGGAGTCATTGGAGAGAGCAACGATAATATTCAAACAAAACGCAGAACGGGGCGATCCTGAAACGTTTCCTCATTCTAGAATCTTAAGAGAAATGAGAGGCGAGTGGTTTTAAGTTTTAACTAAAGCCGCAATAAATGTGTTTAAAGTCTAGAATAAACTTTTTAAATTAGATTTCAATGAGACATTTTGGTTCTTACGGAAGTGAATAAAAACTCAAATCCCCAAATCACTAGAAGAATCTGTTCGAACATTGTGGATTACAGTTATGAGATTGAGATGGTCCAAAAGGAGCTTTGTTCTTCAATCAAAGCTGTAAAATTTAATTGGTATCAGATTCCAAAGTTTTAAGCTTTTGAAGGTTCTCTACAGAGAGAAAACAAAAAGTCAAGTTCTTTAAAGAGCCACAGACGACTCTTCTTCTTTCTTTCACCATTTCATAACAATGGAGATGCTCCGTTTCTTTACTCTGCTTTTACTTTTAATATCATCATCTGTTGCATTGAGAATAACTGTGAAACCGCAGATTGAATGTGTGATGTGCTTAGAATGTGAGAATCCGTGTGATCAGCCACCTCCACCGCCGCCTTTAGAGATACTCTGTCCTCCACCGCCTTCTCCGCCTCCACCGCCTGTAGAGATTTTCTGTCCGTCCCCGCCTTCTCCTCCACCACCTTCTCATTCTCCTTCTCCTCCACCTCCTTCCCCACCACCGCCGTGTAACCACCAGGGCCGCCCCTGACCACAAGCCACCCAATTCAAGTCCTAGGAGCAACATCTTTTTATTTTTTTAATAAATAGGCTCCAATATTTTTTGTTGGCCTTTAATAAATAGGCCCAATAATTACTTTTTGCTTGGGGCCACTGTAATATCAGGGCCGGGCCTGGTAACCACTGCCCATTACCGCTTCCACCACCGTTGCCGCCGGTTTGCAATGAATGCGTTCCAAATAGACCAAAACCACCGATCATTATCACCGCTGCTACAGCGTCCCCGGAGATTTCTGCTTCCATCAGCTTAGTAATTGCTCTCGCCTTTGTCGTTTCATCTCTGTTTCAATAATTTTTGTAGCGACCTTGGGCTAATATGTCGTCTCTTCCCGTTATTCTTAAACTCATAAAGAAATTCGATTTCTAGGAAAAAAATATTTTAATCTGTAACTGTTGTAACGTTTGTCTCCTTCATTTACGTTTTGTAGAACATTAAAAAAAGAAAGAAAGGGGTCTTTAGTATTTTTCAATTATCCGAAAATGTAAATCATCTTAAAAGGTATGTTATTTAAATTTTACAATTTAATAAGCTAGGAAACTGAGACCAAGGAAATCCGAATCTAATTAACAAAACTTTGATATCCTCATTTGACTGAGTTATAATTTTTTAGTAATAATTGTATTGGATTTTAGTCATTAATGATGGTTCGTTACGCTGCTGGAATTAAAAAGTTAGATAAACCGAAAGTAAAAAGAAGAAAGTGAGCAATTAAAAAAAAAAAGCTAAAGCTTCTCTTCACCGTTCATAGGGTCCGTGTTAGATAGATTCTTGAAGCAGAAAAATAAGTAAATTAAGATTCGATTTGGTCGAGTGTGTGACTGTGTCAGTCTTAACAACGCCGTATTAAAAGGTCTAATCTACTGAGTTCACGGGACCATCGTTATTCCAAACCAGAATCGTCATTATCTTTCAATTTCTAGAGTTTTTTAGACGATCACTATTCAGTTAAATAAACAAATTTAATCCGTATCAAAAATCGTTCAATCGAATGTAAATTCACGTTATATAACCCAAAAAAAGAAATCGAATGTAAAAATATTAGTTTCATCCACGTCACAGAGGAAAGACAGAGACATCTGATCTTCACAATATTTGTTACTTTCATCTTTAGTTTCACGAGTCCACTTGCTAAATAATAATCCCACATTTTAATTATTAAGTACAAATATTACAACACTCTTCTGAGTCTTCTCTTTTCTCTCCTCGTTGTCTTCTTCTTCTTCTTCCTCCTTTAACGGGCAGAGCAGAGATGGCGTAGAGTAGCATTAACATGCAAAATGTACCTCTCCCATTCTTATGCTGCGCCTGTTTCATCTTCTCCTCTATGAAAATTTTTCTAGTTGCTTCTTCCTTAGAAAAACGTTTCTTCTGGATTTTGAGTTTCAATTCGCAATGTTTTTTATTACGAGATTTGCCGGCTTCATCTCCGCCGCATTAGCGGTGCTTCTCCTTTCTCCTTCACTTCTATCGTTTTCTCCGGCTTCAGCTATCCGATCATCGAATCCCGACGCTGACTTCAGAGAATCTCCAACATTCCGTAATTCCGATGAATGCCGATACTCCGGCGAAGATTCCGGCGTCTGCAACCCCTATCACGTCCATGTCGCCATCACACTCGACATCTATTACCTTCGCGGCTCAATCGCCGCCATCAATTCAATCCTCCAACACTCACTGTGTCCAGAAAACGTGTTCTTCCACTTCATCGTCTCCGAGATAAACCTAGAATCTCTAATTCGATCAGTTTTCCCCAAATTGAATCTTAAAATTTACTATTTTGCCCCTGAGACCGTAAAGCCCTTGATTTCATCTTCAGTGAGACAAGCTCTAGAACAACCGCTAAATTACGCCAGAAATTACTTAGCCGATCTGCTCGAGCCTTGTGTTAAACGAATCATGTACTTGGATTCGGATCTCATCGTCGTCGACGATATTGTAAAGCTTTGGAAAACGGGTTTAGGTCCGAGAACGATCGGAGCTCCGGAATATTGCCACGCGAATATCACTAAATACTTCACTGGAGCTTTTTGGTCCGATAAGAGGTTTAACGGAACGTTCAAAGGTAGAAACTCTTGTTACTTCAATACTGGAGTAATGGTGATTGATTTGAAGAAATGGAGACGATTTGGGTTTACGAAACGAATCGAGAAATGGATGGAGATTCAGAAGATTGAGAGGATTTATGAATTGGGTTCTCTTCCTCCGTTTCTTCTTGTATTCGCCGGCCATGTAGCTCCGATTTCGCATCGGTGGAATCAACATGGACTCGGTGGAGATAATGTTAGAGGTAGCTGCCGTGATTTGCATGCTGGTCCAGTGAGTTTGCTTCACTGGTCAGGTAGTGGTAAGCCATGGTTAAGACTCGATTCTAAGCTTCCATGTCCGCTAGACACATTGTGGGCACCTTATGATTTGCATAAACACTCACATTGACGCCGATTCGAGTTCAATCTATTCACCGGTGAATTCTCTACACAAAACTCTGTTCAATCGCAGTGTCGTTTTGCTTAATTTGAGAAATTCTTTTTTCTTGAGGTTGGATTTTACTATTTTCATAACATGACATAAACAAAAAAAGGTAGAAGCTTTATGAATTGCTTTATAGTTAATTGCTGGTGATTGGTGGAGAATGTAATAGTGGGGGGAATTGAATTAGTGGTAGGGCACATTTATTGGTCCTTACTGGATCTGATGCATTGTGGAACGAACACCAAGACCACAGTGATACACTGATTGTTTTACTCTTTTAAGCAATTCTTAGTGCATTTAGCTTATAAAGGCAAAAAAGATTTCAGAAATTTGCACATATGAGTGTAAGTGAGTAACTTTAAAGGATCTTTATTTAGTTTCTGCATTGAACAAGCTTTGCATAAGACACTCGTTGCTGAGTTTTCTTTTTTTTTGAAAGAATTCGATGACTATCATCAGCTTTTGTAACAAATGGAAATCTGTAACTTACCTAATTGCATTGTTCAGTATCCCAATCTCATTTTAAGTTCGGTTTTGTTTGTTTTAACCAGCCATGGGGACTAAACCGAAGACTAGAGTTTCATTGGTCCCTACCGAGCAGTTTTCAACTGAATATAATATAATTTCTGTAGAAGATGAGAAAACCTTACCGGAATACTAGTGTTGCTTCAGACACAGTTCAACCAGACCGGATATACCGGTTTAGAAGATAGATCTCTTTTAAAAAGTGTTTTACCGGCTGTTGAATATGTTCTTGTGGGAAGAAAAATTAGCACACACAGCTCAGGTTAAAGCGTTTTTGTTGTTTATTTTTTTTTTGTAAAAGTAAACTTCTGCAGATACTCTCATTGTTAAGTCCTAACAATTTTTGGGAACTTTTCTATAACAAAGACGAAAAAAACAAAACTAGCAACATGTTAAACATTGTGATTGTAATTATAATATCTGATTACAAACATGAAGCCTAGAAAGAAGAACTTTCATGCCTTGTACCACAAACAAAGAAAAATCAAGGGAACTGAAACTGCATATAGTCTTGCTTCCCAGAAGGAGGGTTAATATAAACCCAAAGCAAAGACACAATAATCGACAACAAACCTGACCACACAAACACAATCGTCGGAACTTTCCCTCTTCTTCCCATCAATCCTTTAGCAAACGGATATAGATGACAAAGCACCCAGAAGCTGAAGAACACTCCTCCAACAAGCTTACTCCACTGCGGAAACGGACTGTACAGAGTCCTCGCTAGCCCCACTGCTATCGCAATCATATTCACCATCATTATCGTTAATGGAGGAACCATCAAAAAGCTCCATTTCACAACATACAGATCTGCAAACTCGTCGTCTCCATCTTCAGGTGCAGATGACTTGGAAGTCAATGTAAACGAGATATCAACTCCTGCAATTACCTTGAGAAGACCCTGAAGAACGGCTGCTGGATGTGCGCTTGTACCTCCGATAACCCAAAACTGCTCATTTCTCCACCACTCGTGAAGAGTTATGCCTGACCATTTGATCTCAAGGAGTGATAACATACAGAGAGTCAGTGTTATCGAGAGGAGGAAGATCAAGAACGTTATGTCGAGTGATTGGACTATGAATTGTCCTGAGAAGAGCGAAACCGCAGGGAGAATGCAGTAGACGATGAGGAAAAGCGATGTGAATGGATACATTCCAACATTGAAGTAAGCTACTCTCTGCAGAAACTTCATCCTTCTGGTTGCGAATATAGCGTTATTCCTAGAGAAAAAGATCTCAACAGATCCTGTTGCCCATCTTAGAACCTGGTGAAGCCTATCCGTTAGATTGATCGGAGCTGTTCCACGGAAAGCGTCTCGTTTCGTGACACAATAGATTGATCTCCATCCTCTGTTATGCATTCGATATCCCGTGACTACATCTTCAGTCACTGATCCGTAGATCCATCCAACTCTTTTGCCCCACTCTGTTTTGTCCTCGTAGAAGCAAGAGATCACACTGATTGCTTCAGCTACAGTGGCTGCATCAAGCGGTTCTCGTGGGACAGCAAGTGATCCAGCTGGTCTACTGTTCTTGCCTTTGCCTTGCAAGTCTTGTAAGAGCCTCCCTTGGTATTCAGCAACCGGAATCGAAGCAACGAAAGAGCTTGAGTTACCGAATCTCTTTGGGAGAAGCAGAGACTCGATATCTCCATCATCATTCTCTTCTTCGTTGTTATATTCTCCATTCATAGTCAAAGAAATTTCATCATCTTTCTTCATCGTAGGTTTTGGTTTCCTTAGAGATAGCTTGACTTTTCTTCTTCCTAGCCAGCCATGGTGCTCCGTTGCTCTAGGCGGGCTAAAACCATATAGAGCCGTTCTGCGGAAGATGCAGCCAGTTCCCACGTACATAGGACCTTGAAGTCCATCCAGAGCTCTCATACTAACATCAAAGAAGACAGTGTTGTGGTTTGCATAACGATCATTAGGGTCAATACCTTCAAACCTCTGAGGGAACTGAACATAGCAGATTCTATCACCTCCTCTATCAAGCATGAAGCACATTCCTTCCCTCAGAGCCATGGAGTTGTAGATGTAGTGGTCACAATCAAGATTGAGGATGAATGGACCATTAGACATGATTGCGCTGGTTCTGACTAAAGCATTCATGGCTCCTGCTTTCTTGTTGTGATCATACCCTGGTCGCTTCTCTCTCGACACATAGACTAGCATTGGTAGCCTGATGTCAACGTCTGTTGTATCAATCAAGTTCTCAGAATCTGCTTCTGCTCCATATACTAGTTCTGCATTTGGAGGAGCCAACATTGCCTGTAACCCACAAAACATTGGAACATATTTTTTAGCATAAACCTAATAAACTTGCAACCATTTAGACAGCTGGTTAACAAGCTTGACAAAAGAAGTTACCTGGATGATACCAGCGTGGTCTCCTCGGGAGTTATCAATTTCTCCAGAGGACCAAGTCCCTGGCCAGTGAGACCCATCTGACATCCAAGTGGCCTTTGCAACTTTAACAGTTTCTTCAGGATTGTTTCCCATCATCATCTCCATCTGTTTCTTCTTAGCCCTTAGCTCTTCGTGCACGTTGTAAGCATCAGACCTTCTCCTTATTGCCTCAGGCAATGAGTTGATTCTCACCTTAAACTCATCATATTCTCTCTTCACTCTCCTCCTTTCCCTCACAAAATCCAGCCTCACTTTGTTCTTGAGAAAGTTACGCTTCTGGGCAAAGTAGGCCTCAGGGTTTCTTGGCTCTATATTGTGTTTCCTGCAGAATGGAACCCATGTGCTAGCAAAGCTAGCCGTTTGAGCCAAGGCTTCGAATGTTAGCAAAGATCCTCCATCGTCTGATAAGTAGCAGGCAAGTTTTTCCACAGGGTAATCAACAGATAGGATCGAGAGGATGGTGTTGGCTGTGACCAACGGTGGTTCTTTCTCAGGGTCTGCAGTTGAAACAAACACATCTATACCCGGAAGATCAGATCGTCCTTTGGGGTTTCTGAGGTTAGGAGATTCAAAACGTTCTTTAAGAACGTTTAAATCGGTTAATCTGTTAACCGGACAGAGTTTAGGAAGCTGGTCCAAAAGCCAAGATAAGGCAAACCAAAGCTCACAGGTCGTTGACATTCCCCACAACCACATTGCCTCTCTATTTGGGTGACGAATCCTCCATGTCAGAAACAGACCAAGAGCCACCAAACGCATTGCAATGAGTATTCTGTTTCAAGACAAATCAAAACTTTAGCAAATTTTCAAATGGTATGTACAAACACAGACAATAGTAGAAACAATTCCATCAGCTTTCATTCCACTAACATCTAAAAGATCACACCATCAAACAAAAAAGATACCATAATAGAAACAGCTAAAGCTTTTAAAGAAAGTTCTTTACCTGTAAGGACTGATAATTGCAGCAGAGACACTAACTTTCCTAGTAAGAGGTCTCTTACTTCTCTCTCCAAACTCCGGTGGCTGTTCATAACCGTTTCCAGTACCACCCGACCCGATTCCATACCCATCTTTAGGCCAAACAGCGTTTCCATACCCATAAGTTCCTTTAGTCTCAAACAACCACCGAGTATGATCAAAATCACCAGCTTGATTCTGCGCTTTAAACGACTTCACAACCGAGAGCCTCTTGTCAAGCTTTGAATCAGTCATCTGAGGAAGAGGCTTCGCTTCATCTTCTTCTTCCTCCTCCTCCTCCTCAGTGTCCTGATCATCGTTGATGTCCCTGTAAGGCTCTTTACAACCAGGACAACTTCCTCCACCACTTGTGATACAATCAAAGTAACAATCTCTACAGATTTTGAAACCACATTCACATCTCCCATGAACAACCTTCTCATCACAACCTTTTAACCAACAGATCTGACCTAATTTCTTCTCCGGATCAGCTTGATCCATAGAACAATCGATGACATGACCACGAGTCACCGATTTAAACCCACCGGTGAAAATCGTCCCAGAAAGAACACTTTTGTTATTTGAATTCCCTTTTAGCATCTCTTCTTCTTCACCCATACCACTGTCCTGTGAAGCGAAGACCGTTTGATGATCCGGCGTAGGTGGAATATGAACAGTATAGCTCACAACGCACTCGGAATTAGTCTCAGCCGTCAGATCTTCTACCGACATTGAACAGTATCTTCCTTCACCACCACTGGATCTCCGATTTCCTCCGCTAATGGAAGTGCGACGTGGACCTCTTGAGCTTAGAGGAGAGTTTTGGTTGTTGGAGATGGAGGCGCGTGGGACAGGACTCGTCAATCCCAAGCTTCTGTCGCCGGATCCTTTACATGGTGTCACCGTTATAGTTACCGGAGAAGTCGAACAAGCTGATGATTTCACCATCTTTTGGTTCACCATAGCTGTGAACCTCAAAATTACGAGAAAAAAAATCAAAGATTTAGATGGAAAAAGTAGGTCTCAAACTGAAATCAAGAAACTGAGAAGAAGAGAATTTGAATCTAAGGAAGATGAAGAAGCTGAAGCTAGTTGGAAGCAGAGCATTTTAGTTTCAAAATTTGAGAGAGAGAGACAGAGAGATATAAAGAAGAAAGATGTTGCTATAAACGGTCGAGAGATCTGAACCGTTGATTGCTTCACGTAGCAACTGTGAGATCGGACGGTGGTTGTCTAATCTAAACGGTAAGTTTGAAAGATCCTGTGGGTCCATGACTATCTATAAAGAGAAAAGTCAAAAAACGGAAAAGAGAAAGGGCTTATCTCTCACCCTTTCCGTAACGGTCAAATAATTTTTATTCATCCCATGTGATTTGATAATTTTGAACTCATTGGTACGTAGTACTATGATCTAATAATTTATACCGGAGCTGATAAAAATATTACATGCTTTTGTCCCATGTGATTTGATAATTTCGAACTCATTGGTACACATTTTTGCATAGTATTATGATACTACTCGAGCAGATAATCATTTTTTGTTATAATATATAAATTTTTAAATCATACTTATCTGCTTATATATATCCTTAACTAGTTAAAATATAGTTTCATACATTATGAACAAGTTTACTCGTTTATGTGAGAAACGTCAAAAGATTTGAATTCAATACTTTATATATTAATCATATATTAATGTTAACATATGTTTTTCTTAGTCCTTCAAAAAGTCAAACTTCTTTAACAACATTTAAAAATCAAGACAAGTGATTTTGTCTCTTTTTCGTCAATTCTCCCTAATCCAGTGGGAAACACGATAAAAACGTTAAATTATTTTCATAAATCAAGACCGAACCTATAGTTAGAACCATAGCTCGCATCTCATTACATAGATATATACTACTGAATACAGATAGTATCATACAAGAATATTCGCTGCACATATTTACAACAATGACTTGTCATCATCATATAGAAATGGGATCCTAATCTTCTTTCTTCTCCATTTCTTCCACTGCTTTGTATACCGATACAAAAAACACACACTGATTTTTCCTCAAGAACCTGCGTAATCATTACTTTGTTTGTGTTTTTTTCCCTTCAAATATTTGTAAAGTGTTATGCATTAAGCTATTAAGTAGTAGGAAACAAAAATAAACCTGAGAATATCAACAAAGTTGTCCTGCAATTCCTTCAAAGTCTCTTCTGTCATATTCACATGGACTAGCAACTCCGGCAATTTCACTGCAAAACTCAATAATTAGGTTTGATAACTACTAAACCATAGTAATATAAAATGGTGTTTATAGTCTAGAAAGAATGGCCTTACCGAAGAGTCGTAACAAATGCTCTGCTCCATACACAGCTGAGGGAGAAACATCCGCTGATACGGTTTCCTCGTATTGCTTCCGTTCATTGTGGTAAAGCAATATCACAGGTAAAGCATTGTTAAAGTAGCAACGCAAACCTTTCAGAACTTCCTCTACAGAATCAGTCACCCTATATAGACTCACCAAAGAAAGTATTATATAACAGAAGCTTTCAAATAAAACAGAAAGAAACTACAGCCAACAAAGAGTTTACCTGCCATGTTTCTTCGTTTTGCTGTCAATGTATTTCTTGAAGATGTCATCCACATTTGGAGAGCGAGGAAGTTGCACAAGCTGCTCATACAGTTCCCAAAACATGACTATGATAAAATTCCTTAATATATGGACCTAAGAAAAGCATATGACATTCACAACAAACATTAATTACGACTAACCTTGTGCAGCTGAGTAACAAATTCACAATCGTCAATTAGTTGCTTCCTTAATGCTGGTGGGATGTGGAAATTTAAAAGGTTGTCAGAAGGAACCACATTCTTCTCCTGTATTCAGCAACCAATAAGATTTTTTAAAAAGCGTGGATATTGGAAAACTGAAAGATAGGGCAAATAAATCTACCAATGGAGAGATAACTGTATCAACAGAATCTTGCTTCCGCTTTCTTCCTCTAGCAACTGTAACAATTATGAAAACGTAAGACAAAAATATAAGCAGACACAATGTTCTGATAATTAGTAGTAAGGGAAAGTAGCAAGAGCTTGACAGAGAAAAGAAATATGGAAAATAAAGAAAAGAGACCATTAGGGCTTCTAGGTTTCATCTTAGAAACTTTCCAAGCCATAGCGCTCTTAGCTCCTTGCTTCACACCAAGTTCCTTCTGTTTCTCAATATTCTCCTCTGTATGTTTCAACAAACACTCCACACCTTTCCATTCGTCCCAACTGTCATAACCAACATAGTATAAGGAGATACAATACTCAAAACTTATAAATTGAGATCTTGGCAAACATAAGATTCAATAATCAATAAATAAACCACCATCTCCTTATACATTGATATAGTTTACCAACACCGGAATGATTTCAGACCGATAATGTAATGAAAAGACGGTACTAGTATATTGAAGGAAGCTTTACTACTAACCTTTTGTTCCAGCCCTGCCAAAAAGAAACACAATTTACATCTTCAAAACAATATAGAAGCAGAATTGCTCTAAACTATTACGTTTTTAAAAAAAATTGTGCAGACAAAATTCAAAATATCTACTTACAATGTAATGCACAAAATACTTCCATTTATTGACTTGATATTCAACTGTAAGAATCTGAGAAAAAATAAAGAACAAACAAAAAAGATCACACAAAAGCATCACAGCAGAGAACAAGAATCTAATTAAAGAATAAGAGTATTTTTACTACCTTGGCTTCATAGAAGCAATCTTTGTGCTTTGCTAAAACTTTCTCTCCTTCTTCAAATTGGCTCAAGCCAGGAGGAGGAAGAGGAAGAGGCAAGTCATCTCTGTTGCAATCGGTGTTGGAATCTGTATCAGAGCCGGATTCGTGTCGTGTGTCGTCGATGGAATCGGTTTTAGGATCCGTCTCGCCGGCGTTAGGGCTTCCCATCTAAGAAGAGGAAGACGAAGAGTTAAGAGAGTTCTTCTAGGGATTAAAATGGCGGCTTCAGAGTCTTCTCGTCTTACGTAAAAGAGACAAAGATAAATGACAAAACTCAACTCAAATTTGTCGAATCTCGACGGGACTTTGTCGGAAATTTTCCGGGAATGTTCTCTATCAACAACAATTCTTAAATTTTCCCAACGTAATATGGGCTTTTTTCTACTTAGGCCTTTAAGCCCATTTAAATATTTTTTTCAAAGTCAAACCTTGCATTTACTTGGGGAGGAGGAGCACTGCAATAATAAAGACGGAAACATCCCTGAGTTAGTAGCTGAGAAAGCGGCTCACAACCAGGAAAGGGTATATCAGTAATTTGAGCGTAGAAAACCGAAGTATTCTTGTCCATTAAGTCTCTGGGGCAGATTAAATAAGGAAAGGTTTGGCCTTTGGGTATATATATTTTTTTTGACATTTTCTCTCACAATTGGGTATTTTAGCTGACACGACGAGTAGCAGGTCTTAATTTTCTAATCAAAAGCTTATCTGAGAAGATTCAGAAATCAATCAGATGGAAGACGATATGTGGTGCGTGAGCTCATCTGGTTCTTCGATAAGCCATCGATCAGCAGCAGCTTCTAAGTATCAATCTGGTTAGTTTCCATATCCCCTAATTTCCCAACTTCATTTAGGGTTTTTGATTTAAGATGCGTCTGAATTGGGTTTCGATATTTTGTTATTCAAAGTTGTTTTTTTTTAAGTTAAAAATCATAGCTTTACGTTTGCTTTTTAGATTAGAAGACTTTTTTTTTTTTGTGGATTTGTCCTTTGGTCTCGAGTTAATCTGTGGATAAAATTTCAGGTTTTCATATGGATGTCGAAGAGTTTGAAGAAGATGAGGATATAGCAGTGGAGTACCCGTGCCCGTTTTGCTCAGATGATTATGATTTAATTGAATTGTGTCACCATATCGACGATGAACATCATCTTGAAGCTAACCATGGGGTATGTGATTTCACATCTTATCTCTACTGCTCTTAAGATTTGACACATGAAGCGGTTTACTTATTGTTTAAACGGTTTCTCGGGTATTATTAGTGGACTTCTAGAGCTTTAAATGCTTGATTTAAAGGGTAGGATTGTGCGAAACATGTCCCTTAAAGATTTTAGGAGATGAATATTTTCGACATCTTTTGGCTTTAGAGAGTAAGATAACGACTTCTGTCTTCTTGGACTTGAGCTAAGTATGACTGTTTAGATTGTTTCTTTTGAAATCAAATTGCAGTTATGTAAAAATTTCAATTGAGAAACATATCCTGTGATGGAACATTCTTTTTTGGTTATGTGACGTGTCATCATGTGGTAACTAACATCTTACAATTCATTTTGGTTGTTTGTGATCTTTTTAGATATGTCCGGTTTGTAGCAAAAGAGTGAAGATGCATATGGTGGATCATATAACAACACATCATAAAGATGTCTTGAAGATATCCTTTTTTACTTCTTTTCAAAACCCTTTTTTAATGAATGCTATTTATTTGAATTCCTTGACCGGTAACTTTACAGTGACCAGAAGGATACATCGTACAGGGAAGATCCATATTCTTCGGATAAGTATCTTCAGTCACTTGTTGACGACTATCCGCCATCTATGAATCATCATCATACCTCTAAAGTCGCTGTATCCGATCAATTTTTATCGTTCATCAACAATACTACATTGCCTAATCAGACGAAGCTTGTGCAACCTGATTCGATTGTAGAAGAGAAGAATTTGACTAAGGATTCTTTGACAGAAAAAGACAAGAAAGTGTCTTCTCCTTTATCCGATACTGAACAGTTGGAGAAGGCAAAGAAATGTGAGTTTGTACAGGGAATATTGTTATCAGCCATGTTTGATGATGGATGTGACATCTTCTGAGTAAAAAAAGATGATAAAGTTGTGGAGGCTCTAATGGGGAAAGCCAGGTTATTGGCATTGTTGTAAACTTGTAATTTTATGCAGCTCTCTATTTATGTATTCATCTTTTTCAGACATAATAACACTAGGTTTAGTCTACAATAATATAAGCTGATGAGTTTCCAGTTTGTCTTTCACAAGAATCTTCTTTATTGTACAAAGTTCTTCCACTGTTCTACAGGTTAAGGCTGTGGTTAGTAGTAATAAATATAACAAGAGTGCAAAACAGTCAAGAAGCCCGTCTAGCTCAGTTGGTAGAGCGCAAGGCTCTTAACCTTGTGGTCGTGGGTTCGAGCCCCACGGTGGGCGATTTCTCATTTTGAAATGTTTTCTTTTAAGTAAAAACTTACTGACCAACTTCTTGCACTTTCACTGTTTCTTCTTAACCCTTAAGAACCCAGCTTCTATAAGTTTAATTTTAAAGTTGTTTAAAAGCATTTTAATTTCAAACGATTTCATGCAGTTTCTCTGTTTCTGAATCATAAAGAACCCAGCTTCTATAAAGTTTAATTTAAAGTTGCTAAGTTCCCCTTGCTTTATCTAATAAGAAATTCCTCAACAATTAAGAATTAGCTTAAGAATTAGCTAGTAGGCAAAGAGAGAGAGGAACCCACCACGGTTCAAATTTCCGTGGTAAAGGATTATAACCGGTTCTAGTTCCTCCCTCGGGGGATTACGAGAACTGAACCAGAAACTCGGTTTACCAATAAAACAAATAGAATGAAGCACTTAACGTACACACACACACATTAGTAATAATAAAACCCACAAAGTGAGTGCCCTGCCTCTTCGATAGGCATTGCTAATCCTTCCAAACAGGTTCTAAAGAGTTTTTAACATTAAAATTTTAAACCATACACATTTCTCGATTATGTTTTCCAGTGTTAGGTGTGGATGAATTCGTTACCAAGTGATGAACTAAAAATAATTATAAAAAACAAAACACAAGCACAAGTTTATCAAAGTAGGTCTCTTGAAACACTGTAAACTAAAAATCTGAAAGCATAACATTAACCGACATAAGTTTATGTTCTTTGCGAAAATAAATTTATTCCACAAATCCATTTTCTTAGAACATCCAAAAAGACCTTCAAATCAAATCCATGAACTGAATCATATAGCTTCGTGCTACATCATCTTTCACTTCTTTGACTTTTTCTTCGGTACACTACACAAGCAAAGACACAAATGCATTAATGCTAACTAATTCGAACCAAAACTAAATTTACATAACAGTTGAGATCAGACTTACTCAGCAGTTGTAGCAGTAGCAGTAGCTGGTGGTGCAGTTACAGGTGCAACATCTCCTCCAGGACCCTAAGACAAGAACACATATATATATATAAGAAACCAAAATCTTAATTAAAAAAATCTTTTAAACTGGCACGAAGTATAAAGTTTTTACCTTAGCCAAACGCTCTTCTCTCCTAGCATGTTTCCTTTCACGACTAGCCTTGTTCTTGGACCTCTTAGCCTCAAACTGATCAGCCAAAGTCTTCTCCCTAGCTTTCTCAGCCTTTGACTTGTGGATACTCTCCATCAAAACACGCTTGTTCTTAAAGACATTACCCTTAACACGCATGTACATGTCATGGTACATGTGCTTGTCAATCTTCTTGGTCTCTCTGTATTTCTTCAACAGACGCCTCAACACACGCATCCTTCGCATCCACAGTACCTTTGTTGGCAACCTAGCTTCACGGGTACCCTTTCTCTTACCTTTTTAATCATACACAAACCAAAGACCAATCATTAAAATCTTAAGATCAATCAACAGAGGGATTTTTCAGTGATAGAATACATACCGTATCCAGAGTGACGACCCTTCATCTTGGCAATCTTCATACGGCGAGCTCTGGAACGAGAGTGAATCTTGGTTGGCTTCCTGATGATGAAACCATCCTTCACAAGCTTCCGGATGTTTTGGCCTACAATTTGTTCAAACACATTAGCAAATCATTGCTATAAGAACCAAAATATCAAACAAATCGACAGTCTCTGAGAAGCAAAATCAGCAATCAAAATAAACATTTCAGATGCTGATTCAATGGCATCAACAAATCACATAAACAGTGTAATATTCAGTAATCGAAACAAAAACTACAGGTAGCTCTTTTGATTCACAGGACGAACTTGGAGATACAAAAACAATGAAGACCACCAAATCACAGCTCTATAAGGCCTCTAGCTACAAAAAATCAAGCAAAGAAACAACTACGAAGTTTGAATTTGCAGATCGGAAACGAACATAGTGATTCAACATAGACAGAAGATTACAGTTCATAAACCCAAGTAAATCACTCATCTAACACAGTCGCATATAAACAGAGGCCACAATTAAACCATAGCAACGAAGCAAACAAACTAAAGAATGAAGATAGGAAAATAACATACGGGAGTTGGCCATGGAGATGTCGGAACTTTCATTCGGATCGAGCCATACTTTGCCCTTCCCGCACTTCATCACCGATGCGGCGAGCCGCTTCTGGAGCTTCAGCGAAACCATTTTTGCTTCTCCCCTTTCTGGAGATTTGATGTGGCGGAGAACTGCTTATCAAAGAAGACGAAACCATTTATATATCTCAGTTTTTTCTAGGGTTTCTCCTCTTCGAGCTATCCAATGGGCTTTAATTAAATGCGAGCTTCTCAAAAGCCCATTATAATAAGGCTTTTTAACGAAATTTTCAATTTTATTATATTAAAGCAAAATTCGGTTAAATATTCAATCACACGGTCGTATTCTGGAAGTATTAATTAACTCTAACAAGTCTGTGCCTTAATTAGCTTTTTGATATAATGTGTACAGTTGCTCTTTGTAGACTTATTATTTTACCTTTTAATCCCAAAATATATCTTTTTGTCGTGCGTACCAACTGAACAAACATACGAGACAGACTATTTGGCTAAAAATGTAAATCAGCTAGTTTTATTTGATTTTTAATTTTTATCAATATCATTTATAGTCATGGGAATCAGATTAATCGGAGAGATTCTTGAGATGGAGGCATCGATATCTCAGACTCTCAGTGTTTAGATGCTTGTTACTATTTAAAACATGTATTCGAGTATCGCATGAACATAATAGATTATGAATTCCAATGTTAGAAAACTAGATGTATTGTCTGGATATTTTGATAGTACTGTGTATAAAAGATCAGTCTGAGTAAAACAAATTTTTTTTTTTTTTTTTTTTTTTGTAATTCGGAGGTTCATCTGGGTTTTCGACCCAAACTAATCTCCGTTAGGTCCAACTTTCTTTTCACACAGCTTTGTTGTGGGTGGGTGACTAAGTGGAATCGAACCCGAATCGGCATGTACAGATCCAACCCCAAACTATTGGGATACCATCATTTAGTTAAGTAAAACAAAAAGTTACAAAGTGTTGATGATTTTTTTTTATAATGTCTTTAAAAATATTGAGTAATTTGATTTTATGTAAAATGGTATTTTATTATATTATATATTGATACTCACATATCAAATTTATAACTAGTAACTTTTTAAGCAACCAGCTGAAGAATCCGTTTATTATACAACAAACGTAAGGGAATAAAAGTAAAATATTCCAATGATTATTTCTAGTTTGATAAATTCCCAAACTAACTCACAAACACATGTTTGTGGAAACTTTTGATATTTCAATAATTAAAACCAAAAAGCTTATTTGGGACATACTGGAAAACTAATTTTTCCACCAAAGATAACCTTTGCATTATCGCAAAGAGATCCGAGGGCACCTCCTGATGAAGACTTTTCGGATGCCTTGCCTACGAAGCTCAAGTCCACGTCGACAACATTAACTCCTTGGCACGGCACCGATTTGCTGCATGTTATCTGAACAATATCTTTCGTAATTGTTGTTCCTTTTATGTTCTTGAACAACACATCGCTGATTGCAACTTTTGAATCCTACAAAAAAAAAATAAGTTTTTGTAAGTTATTAACTCAACTGATTAGTTTGATATATATTTTTTGGTTACATATACTTACTCCTCCTCTTGAACCATAGTTTTGGTCAATGATAATTGGGTTCTTGACACTCTCCATGATGATATCTTCAAAGTGAATGTTTGCAGCCTTGCTTGGGCTCGAACCACCCCAAGTCTTGATTCTAAGTCCATTGTCAGTTCCCTTCATCGTGCAGTTTTTAACAAGAATTCCGCTAACGTCTTCCTCGTTTGGGTACTTACCAAGACTACCAACACTTAGACCGTGTCCTGGACCACATATCACGCGTTCGACGGTAACATTGTTGGAGCCACGGCCAACTGAGACACAATCGTCTCCTGTGGCTATTGTGCTGTCAACGATAGCAACGTTGTCAGCATTGCTCAAATGGATACCGTCGGTGTTGGGACTAGTATCAGGTGCGATAAGCTTAATGTTTTGGATGCTGACACCTACTGTTTTCACCAAAAACATGTGGAAGGCCTTTGCATTGACCGAGGTTATGCCGTTGATTTCTAGATTTTGCATGTTTCTGAATTTGAGAGACTGCATGCATGTATACACATATGCTATTAGTACAAAGGATTTAACATGAATGATATATTAGTGTGTGTGTATGTAGATTAAACTATTCTTACCGTTGGAGGAAGATTGCATTGAAGCTTCTTGCCACAGCCATCTGCTGCCCAAACCTTTTCACCTTGTCCGTGGAATGTGCCAGGTCCGGTAAGGACGAGATTGTCGACATGTTCGAATAAGATCCACTCGGGGGTTGCAAATCCGCTTGTTGTAGCAAGAACTGTGCCTTGAACTTCAACGGTCACTTTGCTTTTGCATGGACCGGCGAAAATAACTGGACCAGCCAAGAATTGTCCTTTAGGAATTAGTAGTGTTGCTGGTGCAGGACTTGCGCACACTTGAATCCATGCGTTTAAAAACGCTTTGAAAGTATTGGTGGAACCATCTGGTACAGCTCCAAATTTAGTAATATCAAAAACCGTGGGGTTACCAGAATTAGCGGCGAGACCACGGCGGCCGCCGAGATATTCACCATTAGCCACACAAGAACCAAACACCAAGGCCATTAAAATTAATGAACCTACATTAGTATTATTTGCCTTGGCGACCAAACTTCTTGTGTTGGCCATGGTGACAATATCTTTGTTTTTGTTTTTGTTTTTTTGTTCTTTTAAAAGTGTGTAAACAAATTTAAAAGTGATTTCTCATAGAGGATTCATAATGTTTTTATAGTGTTAGTATGGGATCTATTTTTAGATCTCTATCTTTTTGTTTAAGTATGGTTTGAGGTAAATTTTAGATTTTGTGGTTCCATCTTCTTTTGCGGATGTTTGACCTCCAATGTTAGGTGGTAACGTAAGATAAACTGAATCCATATATTAAGCGGTTGAGAATGAGCAATTATTACTCCCATTTTGTTTATTTGCCAAAATTACCATACTATTTGTTTCTTCCTCAAAATTATGCGTATGTGTAACAAAATGGTATATAATGTAATATTAATATAGTTTTGACTGGTTATAAATTAGTCATAATTATTAGAATTCAGTTAAAAAATTTCTGGAATCATGGTTTAGATAAATTTCTTATGTCATTCAGTCAAATCAGAAACAAACCAATGTAAAAAAAACAGGCAGTATATAAATTTGTTTTGTTTTTTTTTATCCTCGATTTAAAACTTAATATAATATATCCATACATTTTTCTTATTTTTTCTACCAATATTTTTGAAAAAATCTTATGCAATGATGTGGGACTTACTTTCGATTTTACTGGAATTAAGAGTTTATGTGTGACTAATATAATTTTGATTTATGGTTATCCTCTATAATTTTGAATAATTTCTGATACTAGGTGATTTTGGTGATTTCCAGTGTTGAACCCGGTGTTGGAGAAACCCTATCACGCCTATATAGTGTTTGATGAAATTCCCTAAAGAATGATAATGTCCCGTATCTCTGTGTTAAAGAATGGCAGTTCATGAGAAGAGAAGAAGGAGATAAAGAGGAGAAGGTAAAGATGAATGCATGAGACATGGTTAAAGAAACGAGTGTGGATAGAATTGACGAGATATGGCTTCAAGAGATGAGAAAGAATGAAGATGTTAGACATCTTCTCACATAGCTAAAGATGCTCAGTGTTAAGAAATCCATAAAGCTTTTATTTACTACATCTCACTAAGTTATTTCTTGTAAAACTGCAGATCAAAAATGTTTTAGTTGGAAAAAAATGTATATTTCACACACAGAAACAAGCTAGTGGTAGTAGTGGATAAGTTATGGTACAATATTTTATACATTGAAATAATAGGGATTAAACAAAATTAAACCTTAAATTATAAATATAGAACCCAAGTAAAATGTTTTAATTAGTAAATTATGAAACGATAATATTCTGAATTATATAAAAACTAAATCCTAATTTATAAATAAATAATCCAAACATAATATTTTAATTAAGGAAAAATACCATAAAAAACCTTCAACTTTACAACTTTTTCAACTAAAACCTCCAACTATTTGTATTTCCAAAACAAACATTCAAGTTGATAAAATTTTTTAACAAAAACCTCAAACTATTTTTGTTTCCAAAACAAACCTCCAAATATAAAGTTTTGCTTACTTAAACCTTCAACTTCTCAATCTTGATCCCAATAAAGATTAATTGACGATCAACGATAATTCCGCAAATGTATGTTAACTATTTGTTAGTTTTGTCAGTTTTGAATAAAAATCATAGATGAAAAAACTCAATCTTGAGTCTGATTGAAGGTTAATTGATAGTCAACGATAACTCCAGTTAACACAGCAAATACCTGTTAAATATTTGTTAACTCTGTCAGTTTCGAATATGAACCCTAGATGAATGAATAGATTTTCTGTAGTTGTAAACTTATTTTCTTCTTAGTAAATAACTAAATAACAACAAAAATACGTAAAAAAAATGGACAAACATAGTTAATGAAAGTTAACGTTGACCGTTAGTAATCCCTCAATGAGGCTGAATATTAGAAACTTAAAGATTTTAGTAAGAAAAACTTTATAGTTAGAGGTTTATTTTAAAAACAAAAATAGTTTGAGGTTTTTGTTGAAAAATTTTATCAACTTGAATGTTTGTTTTGGAAACACAAATAGTTGGAGGTTTTAGTTGGAAAAAATTGTAAAGTTAAAAGTTTTTTATGGTATTTTCCCTTTAATTAATTGATTATGAAAGGAGAATATCTCAAATCATACATCCGTTCATACATAAAAAATATCTGAAAACAAAATTAAACCTTAAATTATAAATAAAGAATCCAAACAAAATGTTTCAATTAGTAGATTATAAAAAGAGAATATGTTGAATCACACAGCCGACCATCCATGAAAAACATCTGAAAAACAGAAACCCTAAACTATAAATAGAAAAGCGAACCAAAATATTTTAATTACCAGAACATGAAAAGAGAATACTACATATAACGCACAATTAACTATCAATAAAAAAAACATCTTAACTAATAAACACATAAGCTCATAAAAACTAATTCAATTCTTTTTAGAAACATAATTTACAATAATTCTCATGTACAAATTGTTATAAAAAAATACATATTTATGATACACAATAATAGTTGATGATATTTTGTCGAAGAACAAAACTCGCTAAAATAGCTGAAACAATTTTGTACACAAAAAAACTCACTTATAACACAAAAAAGTTGTGCTTTTCTTCCACATGAAATTACATATATTTTGTTTTATTTACAGTCAAAACGAAATAATGCTAATCATTAGTTAAAAAATAGTAAACCCAAATTGATTAATGGGTAAAGATTTTGTCTATGGGAACACACGCTAAACACACACGAGACAAACATTTTGTCTACGGATAAAATGCATAGTTCCCCCCTCAAAAAAAATGCATAGTTGCAACTTGACATCTTAACCAAAAAAAATTGTAGATAAATTCACAATCAAGATTTTATCCATGAAATATTGTATAATACAAAAATTCTTAATATTGTATACTAGAAAAAAATATGGTAAGCACATATTGTTCCGTGCCACCCACCTACATGTGAACAAAACTTGTGGCTAGGATCACACCATCTGCAAAGGCTTTAGCAGTAAGAAAAAGATCATTACCAATTTACCATCGGTTATGACAGTCAGTGCCGTGCCTAGCCTAATAGAGGCGTAAGGCTAATTCTAAAATTATATAATTTTCATTTTGTTGAGATGTGTTTTTAATTATAATTTTTAACGTTATTATAGATTTTTTATAACAAAATGTTATTCTAAACATAAGAAAATCTATTGTAATTATGTTTTCCAAATAAGAATACAACTGTAATGTTATTCTATTAAAAGGTCATTTATTTTACATATATAGTATGAGAAAATTAAAAAACAAATGTGGCCTTTAATATAAAAATGAGAGCCTAAGGCCATTGCTCTTTTCAATACAAGTAAGGCAGACTCTGCCGATAGTTTCTGCTATTGAGCAGTATAGCTAAGAGAAGCGAAGCAATGGCTACAAATTTAAGTAGAATCCCAGCTGAATCATCACAACAAAGGTCCGATTCGCCAAACTAACTCACAAACACTTGTTTGTGAAACCTTTTGATATTTTAATATTTTAAACCAAAAAGCTTATTTGGGACATACTGGAAAACTAATTTTTCCACCAAAGATAACTTTGGCGTTATCGCAAAGAGATCCGATGGCACCTCTTGATGAGGACTTTTCGGATGCCTTGCCTACGAAGCTCAAGTCCACGTCGACAACATTGACTCCTTGGCACGGCACCGATTTGCTGCACTCTATCTGAACAACATCTTTTGTAATTGTTGTTCCTCTTATGTTCTTAAACAACACATCGCTGATTGCAACTTTTGAATCCTACAAAAAATGATGTTTTTGTAAACTGCAGACTCAGCTGATTAGCTTGATATAATTTTTTCGGGTAAAATATACTTACTCCTCCTCTTGAACCGTAGTTTTGGTCAATGATAATTGGGTTCTTGACACTTTCCATGATGATATCTTCAAAGTGAATGTTTGCAGCCTTGCTTGAGTCCGAACCACCCCAAGTCTTGATTCTAAGTCCATTGTCAGTTCCCTTCATCGTGCAGTTTTTAACAAGAATTCCGCTAACGTCTTCCTCGTTTGAGTACTTACCAAGACTACCAACACTTAGACCGTGTCCTGGACCACAGATCACGTGTTCGACGGTAACGTTGTTTGAGCCACGGCCAACTGAGACACAATCGTCTCCTGTGGCTATTGTGCTGTCGACGATGGCAACGTTGTCAGCATTGCTCAGATGGATACCATCGGTGTTGGGACTAGTATCAGGCGCGATAAGCTTAATGTTGTGGATATTAACACCTATTGTTTTCACCAAGAACATGTGGAAGGCCTTTGCGTTGACCGAGGTAATGCCGTTGACTTCAAGATTTTGCATGTTTCTGAATTTGAGAGACTGCATGTGTACACATATGCTATTAGTACAAAGGATTTAACATGAATGATATATAAGTGTGTTTGTATTTAGATTGGATTATTGTTACCGTTGGGGGAAGATTGCATTTGAGATTCTTGCCACAGCCATCTGCTGCCCAAACCTTTTCACCTTGTCCGTGGAATGTGCCGGATCCAGTGAGGACGAGATTGTCTACACGTTCAAATAAGAACCACTCGGGGGTTGCGAATCCGCTTGTTGTAGCGAGGACTGTGCCTTGAACTTCAACGGTCACTTTGCTTTTGCATGGACCAGCGAAAATAACTGGACCAGCCAAGAATTCTCCTTTAGGAATTAAAAGTGTTGCTGGTGCAGGACTTGCGCACACTTGGATCCATGCATTTAAAAACGCCTTGAAAGTATTGGTGGAACCATCTGCTACGGCTCCAAACTTAGTAATATCAAAAATTGTGGGATTACCAGAGTTAGCGGCGAGACCACGACGGCCGCCGAGATATTCACCATTAGCCACGCAAGAACCAAACACCAAGGCCATTAGAATTATTGAGCCTACATTAGTATTATTTGCCTTGCCTACCAAACTTCTTGCGTTAGCCATGGTGATAATATCTTTATTTTTATTTATTTTTGTTTAGTTCTTTTAAAAGTCAAAATTAAAAGTGATTTGGTCATTGGTGGATTCATAATGTTCTTATAGTGTTAGTAGGGGTGCTATTTTTAGATCTCTTTTATTGTTTTAGTATGGTTTGAGGTAAAATTTAGAGTGTGTGGTTCCATCGTTTTTTGTGGATTCTTGACCTCCAATATTAGGTGGTAACGATTCTACTTTCACGGTAACATAAGAAAAACTGAATCCATTTATGAAGCGGTTGAGATTTGAGAATGAGCAATTACTCCCACTTGTTTATTTGCCAAAATTTACCATACTGTTTGTTTCTTCCTCGAAATTATGCGTATGTATAACAAAATGGTATATATGTAATACTAATTATTAGCGTTCAGTTAATTTTATTCTGGAATCATGTTTTAGATAAATTTATTATGTCATTCTGTAAAATTAGAAACAACCCATTTAAAAAAAAAAAAGGCAATATATTAATTAATTTTGTTGTTATTTTACTTTTTTTTTATCCACGATTCAAAACTTAATATAATACTTGTATACATACATTTTTATTATTTTATACCAATACACCATTGTAGGGTCTTATATATCAAAGCAGTGATAAATATTTTTAAAAATCTACAAATTATGAAATACTACTACAATTCTTAATTTATTCATCTGTCCATCAAATTTTAAATTACGTAAACGAGGATTAAATCTGTCATAACAGAGACAATAACAGCTTTAATCGACCCACATCTCTCTATCTGCTCAATTGCTCGTTTCCCATGAAAACATTCATCATCCTTCGTCATTTTCTATTATTTTAAAAATAAAATATATATCTCTTTTGTTTGATAAATATTTCACTTACTTTTAACTAATCTCAATTTGAAGAAAAGCAAATTTTACACATTTCTTAATATTACTATTTTCTTTCAAAATCTGGAAATCAAATCGAATAATTGTTGTGTGTTTGCTTGGAGCGTGATTTTCAGTTCAGTCGGATCAGACCATCTTGGCATTCATTTATAGAATCATTAGTTCATACTACTAATTAACGTCTTCTAACCAACGGTTAGTTACTGCTGTTAAAGCTTAACTTAATAACTAGAGGTGGCCAAAAGAGCCACTTAGATACGCCAAAGCCCCAACAAGTGGGGCGTTAATGTAAGTGGCCGGCTCGGACCGTCCGTAGTCAGACCGTTCGTCAGGGAATTGGTCGTTCTGGTTCGGACCACCAACGACTGCACCGACTAGATCGTTGGGGTTAGGAGATTGAGAGATAAACATGGAGAAGCCGTCGTGGCATTGGATCTTGGTCGGGTGGGCTACGACGGAGGGGAGAGATGAGCCACGGTGGTGAATCCGACGAGGATATTTTGGACCATAACCAACCATGTATGACATTTTCAATGGGTTGTCTCCAAGTAAATAGTCCACCTGCCACATCATAAACATTTCTCAGATTATTTTCATTTGAGATTTATGAAAAAAATGAACTAATAGTTAAGGTTAAAAATTCGGTTTGGTTTTGTCATTTGTGTTAAAAATTATCTGAGTTTGGCTAAGTTAAAAATGAAATTCGCGATAGTATTTGTATATTAATATTAAAATACTGTGCGTTAAATTGAACCTGTTTCTTGGCGATGGAGCGGAGGCGGGCGGGGGTGACGACGGAGCCACCGCAGTAAGCGACGGTTTGAGCAGAAGTCAAGTATTTGGCGTAGGTCAAGAGCAAGAACGATGTCGACGTCACGTATTGCATGTTGCTCTGACCCATCTTGTACAACAGCCCACCTATAAATACACATATATATATCTTCAATTACTTTAGTAGATGTGATCATGTTCAAGGTCAAACAAAATTTTGGGTAAGCTTGTTCAAGATTCTCTTTTGGAAAATTTAGACTTTGTTTGAGAAACCCTAATACTTTTAGACCTTAGCAGTTAATATATCCATAGTTAATGAATTTTAAACAAATACCCACTATAGTCACGACTCTCGAGGGGTAATATGTACAAAAATGAGAAGATTATGGGCAGATAAGGAGAAGATAAGGGGCCAATATCTAAAAAGGGCAAAAACCTGGGGTGTATTGGGAAGAAGAGAAGGGAGCTCCAGGTATAACAGAGCATATGAAACTATCAGCATGCTCTTTGTATTCTCCAAGTGACTTCACTTTCCGAATCAGAAACTCCTTGAAAAACAAAATCACATAAACGGGTTTCATAAAAATTTAGCCTTTATCAATAAAATCAAGAATCAACGGTTTAAATTTTGAATCTTTAAGAAATTAGGATTTGAAAACAAAAAAAAAACCTTGGAGAGAAGAATTCTGGCACCAACATGCTTATTATCCCAACTAAACATGTTATCCGAGTCATCAGCACCAAGGATTTGTCCATTAGCTTTGATGTAATTGAGATATGTTGGGTTATTTGTTGCTTTGTGTAACCAAGCAGCTCCCCATAACAACTCATCCTGAAATAAATAAAAACACCAATATGAAAGAAATATATAAAAAAAAAAAATCTTTTATCATTACAGATTTTGAATTAATTTAGATGCAATGTAAAAAAAAATTTGAACCTGATAGCCAGAGTAGGAACAGTAGTACGGACAAACTTCTGGTTTGAGTTTATTTCAAATCTTTTTTTTTTTAACACTAGTTTATTTCAAATCTTACTAACGATGAATAATGGTAAAATGTTTTTTTTCTCTTAAAGTTTATTTACCGTAAAGGCTCGTTGGAGGAGGAGAGTGGAATAAGAAGGATCACATTTACGGAAAACAATAGAAGCTGCGGCAAGGGCGGCGGCTATTTCAGCGGCGATATCAGAACCAGGATTGTTCTTGTCGACTTTAAACACACTTCTTGGTGTATCCATGTCTTCTGGTCTCTCCCAGCAAGCATGGTCCATGTTAGCATCACCCACCTATATAGAAACGCTAACGTAAACCACTTGTTTCTCTGTTTTCCCCAAAGTTTGAATCTTTCACAAGTAAAAAAATGAAGAAACCTGAACATAAATGGTGTCAGGATGTGAAGTAGCTTTGAGGAGAAAATCAGTGGCCCAACGAACTGCGTCTTTAGCGTTTGGTAATTCAGATTTCATGAGATCACCAAACTCAATTATACTCCATGAGAGCATTGTGGTTGTGAATGCCATTGGGAATACAAACTTCATATTGTCCCCTGCATCGTAGTATCCTCCCATCAAATCCACCTACAATTTCAACCATTCACAAACAAAAATTAGGGTTTCAAATTTGAGTGTATTTTTGTTGCTCTGTTTTATGCATAAACCCTATAAAGGTTGAATCTTTTGATGATTTTTGTGGAGTTTTTAACCTATATTGCTACCAACGATGAAAAAAACGAGAACAGACTAATTTCACATTTTCCTCAAAAGCAGTAAAACACAAAACAAAAGGAAAAAAGAGTCATTTACTTTGAGAGCAGAGCCATCAGAGAGACCAGAGTTACTCCTCCAAGTCACCCTCTGGTTAGGAGGAAGCTTTCCAGATCTTTGACCTTCGAAGAAGAGAATAGACTTGGCGAGAGCGTCTTTGTAATTGTGGTTGTCGAGGTGGTGAAGATGGTTGATGCTGGGGAGAGAAGAAGACAAGGAGAAGGCATTGCAGAGAAGCAAGAAGAAAGAGAGAAAGATGATGATTGGAGAAGAAGAGAGAGGATAAACCATTTCTCTAGAGAGAAAAGAGAGCTTTGGTTAACCAATCAATGAGCAATGTGCAGAAGAGGAAGCTTTGCTGATAGCTGAACAGAACAGAGGACGTTAAGGCTCTTTATATAGATAAAATATTTGGTTTTCTCTTCTCTCTCCTAGCTAAACCGGTTCGTTAGACACATAAACCGAACAAACAATTTTTTTTTTTTTTTACCACGTAAAATTTGGTGTAATCTTTCACCCATACCGAAATTCAGTCGAAACATTTAATATGGTAAAATGAAAAAGAAAATAAAAAATCATTTGTACCGTCCAGTCAATTTTACGTGGTATGACCAAAATAATAGTAATGAGATATGCATATGTATGCTTGTCAGAGAAAACCGAAAAAAAAAAAGATGGAGCTGAGACTAAAGATAACGAAATAACGACTGCGAGAGTTGTGGGCCATATGTTCAAAATCAGAGCAAATCCGGGTGGAAAACGTAAAACATAATAAAACAAAGGGGGTATTTAGTAATATTTTAAATTTAGTTATTGTCCGTACGTTTGATTCGACTTCTTGGGACTGGGCTAAGCATTGAGGGCCCAACTTACAAAGTGGATAAGCCTCATTTATTCCTTTTGTAAAAAAAAAATGTTGTTTTTTGATTTTTTGTTTGTTTTGACATTATTGATGTTTTTTGTTTACCCAACGACATATCTCAACGCTTAACTGAAGACAAATTCAAAAGTCTCAAATAACAATTTGTCAGTACATACACAAAATATATGTATATACAGAAAGGATTGAAGACGAATTAGTAATGGAGATGTTACATGCTTGCAGCATGTGATAAGTCATAGTACAATAATGTCACTCGTTACATTGAACAAAGGGACCGATATTGCCATAGAGTTGTTCTATTAACCTCGTAACCGGGACATTTGACCAGCTTTGTCGCTTTCCACGTTTTGGGAATCATGCTCTCCATAATAGAAAGAAGTCTTAATGGCAAACTTGTGGTTGGTTTCACAATTTATGGTCAATAAAAAAAAATGCTGTGTTTATAATCAACGAAAACATGGCTTTTTTTTGTATAATGCTAATATATATGATAGAAAATGTAAAACATTATATATTATGAATTTCACTTCCGGTGATTCTCGTTTGATATGTAAAGTCGAGGATTCGTCAAAAGTCATCTGTCAAAATCGAATACCGATCCAAATATTTGATTTGAAATTATAAAATATGCTGAATTTTGATTTGGGATGTTCTTCGACAATATGATATAGCTGGGCCAGTACAACAGGAAAACATTTATGGGCCATGTTTATACACTTTCCTAGGCCAAACAATATGAATGAATGTGTAGACAATAGAAACACATGGCCCATATGTAATAAACATTTATGGACCATACATCATTCATCAATATGAATGAATGTGTTAACAAAATCAGAACTAACCATAGTAACTTTATACTAAGTACTTTCTTTAAGACTTTTAGTGGCATTCAGGCTATTCAGCACATGGTGATATCGATGCATGCATGATTTATATACCACGCAAAGATTTGAGAGAACCTGGAATTTAAAATAAAAATAAAAATGCAACTATACTAATAACTAAATGTTTTATAAATCTAAGGCCAGAGTCGGTGGTTTTCGGACCGTTCCGCCTTTAAACAGTTTCCATGAGAATTAATTTTAACGTTTCCATACATCTGACAAAAAATTATACTCCACTAGTGCTTTAATTAACAAGTTTTGATCCGAAACACGATTAGCTACGGGAAATTTTTAAAATGCTGGAAAACTAATTTAATAAAGAAGGCTTATTGTGAGCTCATCGAATCTCAACGGTTACATTCTAAAATAGTTTTTTAGTTTTTGTGCAAAAATATCAAAAACAACACTTATACATTAAACGAAGTAAGTACTTAAAATGAAACGAGAGGTTCCAGTTTTTATCTTATTAGGTTGGAACATAGAACCATCGGAATGCTTTGATCAGGCATGCTAATTAGTAGTATGAGAAAATATTTAATGATGACAAATAACTGAACACAAATTGTCAACATATTGTAACAACGAAAAATCGATAAATTAATAAATCAGTTGCATATAAACCTGCCCTAGGCTAGACATGCATTTACGTACTTGCTCAAATAATTTTCTTAAAAAAAGAGTGTGACAACACCCAGAAAATAATTTACTATTTGTCAACAAGGTAACGGCTACATCGAAAACACATTGTTCTGGAAACACAAGAGTGCGAACTAGTGGTAAATAATTATATCTCTAGACTACCATCGAAATACATATCTACAAAAAATCTAAATCTTTCTTATTATGTGATTGTGAGGATTTAAGATCAGATAAATATGGTTCTGCATTGACAGCTATGCATTTGAATCTGCGCAGACAGAGTACCCGATGATTTTATTATATTACTATCTCCTAAACAACTTACGCGTTTTTAAGAATCCCATACGAGTTGACTCATCAAAATATTCACATACAATATCATAGTTTATTATATTCATATGATATTCATTTAAATTGGACCCACCTCATCTTCATTCATCATCAACACACTTCATAACCCACTAAACCTAAAGTTTTCATTCACATAAAAAAACTAAATTTCAAGTAACAATGGAATCTCCAATTCTCTTTCTCATCATACTATCGTTCTTTTTTCAATCACTTCTCGTTTCTTCTCAAACTATATCAAACTCTTCAACTATCTGCAAAACGACGCCGGATCCAAAATATTGCAAATCCGTTTTCCCACACAGCCAAGGCAATGTTCAACAATACGGCCGCTTCTCTATCCGCAAATCGCTATCGCAATCGCGAAAATTCATTCGTACGGTTGACAAGTATCTAAAACGCAACGCCCATTTATCTCAACCGGCCGTTATTAGAGCTCTCCAAGACTGCCGTTTTCTCGCCGGTCTAACTATGGATTATCTCCTAACGTCGTTTGAAACCGTTAACGACACGTCAGCAATATCCTCTTTCAGAACGCTGTCGTCTCCGAAAGCTGACGACGTTCAAACGATTCATTCCGCGGCGTTGACTAACGAGCAGACGTGTCTTGAGGGACTCACCACCGCCGCTTCTTCTTCCGCCAATTGGACTGTTAGAAACGGCGTCGCATTGCCTCTCGTTAATGACACGAAGCTGTTTAGCGTTTCACTTGCGCTCTTCACCAAAGGGTAGGTCCCAAAGAAGAAGAAACGGGCCGGGTTTGCTTGGGCCCACCCGAGATCCGAATTAACTCACACAAAACCGCTCCGTCTGTTCCGTAACGGAGCTCTACCGTTGAAAATGACGGAACGAACTAAAGCAGTGTACGAGGCTCTCAGCCAGAGAAAACTCGCCGACGGTGATGGTAACGGTGATGGAGACGACAGAAGCGATATCGTCACCGTGAGCCAAGACGGAACCGGGAATTTCACCAATATAACGGCGCCCGTAGAGGCGGCGCCTAACAACACCGACGGAAGCGGCGGTTTCTTCTTGATCTACGTGACGGCGGGAATCTACGAAGAATACATCTCGATCGCGAAGAACAAAAAATACATGATGATGATCGGCGACGGAATTAATCAGACGGTGATCACCAGAAACAGAAGCGTCGTCGACGGTTGGACCACGTTCAATTCAGCCACGTTTGGTACGTTTCACGTCACATGTTTTAATCATAATGTCTCGAGATCTTAAAATTGTTTTCCCCATAATATTAATTTCTCGAGTACGTTGATAGTTCATTTAATTATTGCATTTTCCACAGGTAAAAAAAAAGTTAGATTTAAATTGGTGAATAAATGACATGATGCATTAATAATAAACTGTGTACTAAGTCTTTTTTTTATTATATAGTTGGACAATGCAGCCATTAAATAAATTATATTTTTTTTGTTCAGCTGTGACAGCACCGAACTTCGTTGCGGTGAACATAACATTCCAGAACACGGCCGGACCGGAGAAGCACCAGGCGGTTGCATTACGGAGCGGTGCAGATTTCTCAATCTTCTACAGTTGTAATTTCGAGGCTTTAAATTGTAGTTTTGAAGAAAATGTATTAAGCCGAAACCTAGCTCAACGTGCAGTCAATGTAAAGCCTGCTAACATTTTTTTGCAAAACAAATAAGAATTTAATGAAGTTAACGATGTTGTTTTTCCATTCCTTAACACGTGACCACTAATCCCGTCAAATCTCAGCCGTTCATTCCTTTCGCGGTCCCTGAACCTAACTAATCCCTCATCGTTCTCTACTTATAAGTATGTTACTAATTAAAGACGACATCCCAAAACAAAGTTGTAGACAGATTCAAGAACACCTTTTACGATTAGATAAGACTACCCAAAGGAAAACACACAGAGATTAAAAAACCTAAGCGAAGACAACAATGTCCATTTTCATCTTATTTGTCCTACTACTTTATCTGTCACCGGCCAAAAGAAGCCAAGTGCCTACGAGGTTCTCCAAAACTACAGTTTACCACGAGGAATCTTACCACATGGTGTCCGCGAATACGAACTAAACTCAAAAACCGGTTTTTTCAGATTCTATTTGCACTCCACGTGTCAGTTCTCCATCGAGTCGTACAAGGTCAAATACAAATCCACAGTCTCCGGCTACATATCAAAAGGACGGGTCAGGAGGCTGATAGGCGTAAGCGTCAAAATGATTTTCTTTTGGCTCAACATCGGCGAGGTGTCTCGTGACGGTGACGACATGGACTTCTCCGTCGGTGGTGCTTCGGAGGAATTCTCGGCCAAGTATTTCTCGGAGAGTCCAGAGTGTGGTTGTGGTTTTCGTTGTAACTTTCTCTAGTCCTCTTGAATTGAAGCCCATGGACCATGACCTTGTTATTATATATGAATGAATAAATAAGTAAACGCGGACTCGAAGCTGTTATGAATAGGTAGGTAATAACACTTTGTTGTTAGAAAAATAAAAATAAGTAAGCACTTTGTGTGTTTTTTTTTCATGATTGAAATACAAACTTTGTTAATGCAACTTTTTATTGAGTTTCCAATTTATGGTTTTAGATTTTGCTATATGTATAATAATTTATTGCGTCCCACCTTTTTCTATTCATCGTTGATCCAAAGCAACCAAAATTCAAGCATAAACCTATCATAAATTATTGCGTGCTATCATATGTAGTTTAGATACTGGATTTCAAAATCTAAACGTAAATCCAGAGAATAAAAAACCAAGAAGAATCGGGTCAGATTCAACTAATTGTAAAAGCTTTACTAGTTGAAATTTTATGTTAAGAATTCTTAGCTAATCAGCTACCAAAAATAAAACCAACTAAAAGAGATTTTATAGTTGATAAAATTGTTTTGTTAACAAAATGACAAAAATACTTTTGTTTTTATTCTAACAATCCAAACAGCACCTCATGTGCAATCTCTTGACACGTGTTCAGTTACGGTGTCGTTTTTTATGGTCGCTAGAGATTATTTTTGCAGATTTAAAGTCAGTCTCTTACGTCTCTCTCCCGGAGAAGTCTCCGAGATAAACCCAAAACTTAATCAGCTTTTTTAGTTTATTTTTTTCCGACTCCTAGAGTTTCAGGTTAGATCAAAAGGACCAATGTCTCTGCTTCCGATTTCAATCGTCTTGATTCTCTTCGTCTTCTTCTCCGTACCTTCTTCGCCATTCATCGCCGCCGCTGACGATTTGCCGACGGCGTACTCTCTCCTTCAAAGCTACAATTTTCCCGTCGGAATCCTTCCTAAAGGGATCGTATCTTATGATCTGGATGAATCTACGGGAAAATTTCACGCCTATTTCAACAATTCGTGTAGTTTCGCTCTTCAAGGTTCTTACCAATTGGATTACAAATCGACAATCTCCGGCTACGTATCGGAGAATAAGCTCACGAAGCTTACCGGCGTGAAGGTTAAAGTTCTCTTCTTGTGGCTAAATATCGTGGAGGTTATCAGGAACGGAGACGAACTCGAGTTCTCCGTCGGGATAACATCGGCGAACTTTGCGGTCGATGAGTTTTATGAGTCGCCACAGTGTGGTTGCGGATTCGATTGCAATTCGATATCGGAGGATTTGGGAAGAAACCCTTTTGTATCTTCGGTTCAAAGGTAGAGACTTTTCTTGTAGAATCTCAACTCTTTGGAATGATCTGTAGTGTTTCTCCAATCATATGACAATGTTGTTTTCTAAGTTCTTGTTTCAATCAATACTCTGTTTTTATCTCTTCTTTGGATCGGACATAGTTTTAGGAACTGACCAGGAATAAAGCGGTGGAGGAAAAATTTATTCTTTGTCTAATGAAAAATTTGGCATGCATTGAGAAATTTTTGATTTTCGTTTTTGGCTGATCAATGGGATTCTTTACAAGTTGATTGTACCCTAGTGATGATGAGACTATTTCTTGGGGGACTTACACCTCTTAAAAGTTATAGTTTTACTTAAAAAAAGTAGAAAGAAAGATGGGATTCTTGATCTGTGTTGGTCTGTGATATAGATTTAGCAGTTCTTAGTTTTATTTTGAGTCATGGCTCGAGGTTTTTTGCTGTTACCTCATGATCTTATCTTCTTCATCAAAGACCATGTGAAAACTAAAGATGGACGAGTTTGATTGTATTGTTTAACTTTAGTTTACAGTATTTTGATGATGAAGAAGTAGCGAGATGTATATAATTTGTTTTAAGGAGAGACTTGTCATTCATGAAACTAGTTTTTTACATATGCAAAAACTCAGTCGAAACTAACGAGGCGTGGCTTCAACCGCTAATGACATCCAACAACTACGACTCGTTTCTGCATCTCATAACATGAAAAATTGAATTCTTAAAGCTACGTTTATGTTGTTCTTCATAAAAAAATAGAGAGCTTTATAAAAATACCTCGACTTATTTATTTATGGGACTTTTTTTTCCATGTATGATTGATGATTCTCTAGATTTGAAATTTGGCATACATGTCTTTCTCTAATATTGTGATGATAAAAAAACTGATATTTTTGTTAGCCTAAGAAATGTCATTTTGTCCCTTTTTTTTTTTGGGCATACTGGCGTTTGGGATTTAGTATGAGCCACTTCCTCTCAACCATTAACACGGAAGTTTTGTGGTCTTTCATACTCTAAAGTTTTAATTTCTGAGGCTCACAACTTAGAGCTTCACGGCTTCATATTTTTTCTATCTGCTTTGATTAAACTTTAATTATTTTTGTGATCAATATTTCCCCTATTGCAACATGGATTGCCACGTGGTTGCATTGTCTATAGCTTTGAATTGTTAATGTAACCAAAAAAAAAAAAAAATCTAAGGATGACATATTTTTCCAAAATATATTGAATTATCATCATTTACGTCAATATTTTAAAGCTTTTCTATTAATGTCATAATTAAAATTGAGCCTTTTAACAAAAAAAAAAGTGTCATATTTAAAATTTTCATTTTAAAAATAGAATAAGAACATTTTGGTTTAAAGTATATAAAATTTTCGTGATGTAATATTTGTTACGATGAAGAGGCAACCACTAGACAAAGCAAAAACTGAAAATAGCATAAAACGTCTCCGAGCCCTTCCTTATATTTGATTATGGCGTAAAGAATTGCAATTTGACTAATCATGAGCAAATGTGTGAGATTACCTATAGACATAATGTCTCCTAACCTCACTTATATCGGGAAAAAGGATTAAAAACTCTCTCTCTGGATTATTTCAGTTGCATTATTAAACCAATTGGAATTTCTAGTATATTTTTTTTTTGGGTAATGACTTCATAAAAAGGAAGCTTTTAAAAACTGAATAGCATAGATGATAGATCCAACGATTATTATACAAAGCGAAACCGAATAAGATGGGATTCACCGCAAAGGAGTAACATAAGTTACATAACCCGTTATCCTAATCTCCTCTTAAAACTTATCATTAAAGTAACTAATTAAAAAGCGGTTTATAATTAATTATTGCTTGGTGTTCAAGAGAACAGCTCTTAGCTCCGCCGGGTCAATCTCTTCAGAAACGGTTTCCGGTCTGTAATAACCGGTTTTAGGGTCTGGAACCCATGGCGCCTTGTGGCTTGACTCTTCCCCAACTTTCTTCTTCAACACGGCGGCAGAAGCTGTTGCACCGCTCGAAACGTTCCCCTCTGACGCCGTTTTGGCTGCCACGGCAAACCCTCGTCTGAAAAGAAACCAAAAACGCAACCGTTTTGTTAAAGCAAGGGTCGAGGAGAAAACAGAGCAATACATAACCGTTCTTTAGATGAAATGAATTTTACCTGAAAAAGGCGTTTGAGAACTCTTTGGAGACGAAGACGGAAAGGATCTTAGCGTTACCGAGAGAACGAGCCATTGTGGTTTACTTAAAGACAAAACAGAGCAAAAGAAAGGTTTCTCAGGTTCTCTCTATTAACTGATTTCAAATTGATTTGTGGAATGAGAAGGAAGAGAGAGGAGATGAGAGCTTTTATAGAAGAAGAAGAAGAAGAAGAAGAGCAGAGAGGCTGTGCGGCTTTCACCCAAAATTATTGTTTTTATTTTTCTGTTTCTTTTGATTTAATTGGGTTTAGGGTTTTGAGAAACTAACTTTAGTTGTAACTTATAAATCAATTTGTTTTTCTTTTTTCAAAGTCGTTTTTATAAGTATTTATGATTTTTTTTCTTTACTTAGAAATATATACTGTAGTTCAAAGTTAATTTCGTTAAAATAGTTAACTCATCTAATACCATTGTTTACCCAAAACAAACTTCTTCGAACTTTTTAATTTTGATCTTTTTTTTTTTGGTCAACAAAAAAAAAATCGTATACAAATAATTAGCATATGATTGCACAAGAAAGAAATGTTATTACTAATTAGTATAACGTTAATCCAAATAATTAGTTATGCATATATTTAGATTTTTTGTTCTCCTAAATTGAGTTGCAACCACTCAATACTGCCGAACCAACACGGCCTCAAAAAAGAGTCGACCAGGACTCGTTTCATAAATGTAATGATTTTAGTCATTCTTATTTCTTGTGTCTACTTTAACCATCAAATAAAAAAAAACAAAAAACCCAATGCCACAACAAAAAATTCTATAGGAACAGGTATTAAACTTCCGTTATAAGGAGGAAAAATCTCGACTAAGTGTAATTAAAAAAAAAGGAATGAAGAAGCTGGAGCTTAATCTTCTTGGTCACTAGCTACCTCGTCGTCAATCCTGAAGTAGCGTACCTCATAGACGTTTTTATCCTTGTTAGGTGCAACTACGCGGAGCCAATCTCGGAGATCGTGCTTCTTCAGAAACTTCTTCGTTAGATACTTCAAGTACCTGAATTTAAACATCCAAAAACATGTTTTAAGCAAATTCAAACATATATATTACAGATTTTTGCAAATTGTGTTTTAGACTCCATTAATAACAAAGAGCTCAATAAAATAGTACAGTATTTATAACCTTATCTGGATAGTGGATACCATAAAAACGAATGCTTGAAGAGCAATTTAGGGTTTATGGTGAAACCAAAGACGTGAGAAAGAAGAAAACAAGTGTACCGTTTAGAGAAGTTGGAATCGGCGGTGACGGTAATCTTTCCCAAATCTCGGGTTATGGAAAATCTGTTACCAAGAGCACCGGGTTTACCTCCGACCTTGATTCGTTCCTGAAGAAACTTCTCAAACGTGGCCATCTCCATGATCATATCCTCAGCTGGTTTAGAGCAGTCAATCACGTACGACACTTTTTTCTTCTTAGCACCAGTTCCAGTCGACTTCACCACTGCGCCTCGAGCCATCTTCCTTCGGATATTGAAACTCTAGCTTAGACGCAGAATTGTACAGAGGATGATGATAATCTTCCCACGGCGAGCCTAGGGGATGGAATATAAACTATTCCAAATAGTAGCCTAGGGTTTCGTTTAGTGTTAGCACTTAGCCCAATGGGCTTCAGGCCTAATCCTTGGGATACTAATCCGAAAATATATCAAAATACTGAAACTACTTTATTTTTATTTCTCCAATAAGGTAATGATTTTAGGAAAAATATCATTTAAATCGGAAATATACCAAAAATACCATTTTAATCATCAACTTTCGTCGACTTCGTTTTTTATACACAAAATTCTCGTTGATCCGTCCAATTAAACAAACCGTTAAATATGTCGTTAATGCTTCCGTTAGTGACGTCGTGTATAAAAACAAGAACTTTCAAATTTTGACCATTTCAAGCATAAATTTTTTATATTAGACCATTTAAATCATCAAATTTTGTTCTTTAATTGTCATATATAAAAAACCTTTTAAACTATTTATATATTTTCAAGATAAAAAAATATGTGTTTTAATTAGAATTTAACATATTGTTTTACAATAAATGAGAAATAATTAAAATTATTTTCTAAATATATAAAAACAAAATTTATACTATTTTCTTAAGTTATACAAATATAATTTATACTATTTTGTAATTCATTTTCTTAGTTAACACTATATTTAATCTATAAAATAATAATACTTACGATATTTGTTTTGTAAAATACTAGAAATAATTAACACTATACTTTTTGATATGTGAAATAGAATTGTTAACTCAATAAATAACACTATTGCTCATTTTGACTGTTTTATTTTAGAGCATCTCCAACAATGAACCTCATTTTGAAAGTCTTTAAAATGACTTTTTAACGGTGGAGGGTTCAAACAATAAAACCTCAAATATTTTATTAAAATGATTGAATTTTGCATTCTAATCCTTACTATTAACAAGAACTAGTTTTTTAAAGTTAGCTATAAAAGAAATAGAGTAAAAAAATAAAATAATGCTCAAAGATTTAAGTTCTGTCGAGGATATTAATACACACTAGATTCGTACCCACGGTATACAATGGATCAATTGTTTTTATATAAATTTATATTTTTTGTTTACTTACTATTTATATGTGTATTAATATAAATTTGTATTTTTTTGTTTAAATTACTATATAATTAACGAATGAAAGTTGATGATTTAAATGGCCTAGTACAAAAAGTTCATGTTTTAAATAGCCTAAATTTGAAAGTTCTTGTTCTTATATATGATGTTATTTTGTCACTAACGGAGCCGTTAACGACAGATTTAACGATTTGTCTAATTGGGCGGGTCAACGAGAATTTCGTGTATAAAAAACAAAATCAACGAAAGTTGATGATTAAAATGACCTACGACAAAGTTGATGTTTAAAATGGCGTTTTTCGGTAAGTTTCTGATTTAAATGACATTAATCCCAATGATTTTATACTTTTTTTCCAAATCCATCAGATTACAATTCTTAGCATCAGATAAGAATTGTTTTTTTTTTTTAGTTCTAGTTGATTCTGATAGTATAAGAGCTCCTGTATAAGCCTGGAGACAAGACTTGATTTTGGATGATACAATACAAACAAGAAAAGGCCATCAATAATCTCATTGAAAAGTGCTTGCTGCGAAAGTTTGATCGCTTTAGAATATGTGGTAATATGGTCTGCATATGTCAACTTGTGTGTCCAAACGAAGAGTCTAAAAGAAACAAAAGCTCTTTGAAGCCAATCTCTTCATATGGGTTTGTTTTCGATAATGTTGGTTCATCGGACTCTGTTATGTCCAAATGATGATAATGGATAGAAGAAGTGATGTTAAGCATCTACATAATTTTTTTATTTATCATTGCAGCAAAAATGTACAGATGCGTAGAAGCATTACAAAAACGAGATTACATATTAAAAACACAAATCAAACACAAAAATCATAACTCACAAAACAGAACCTCTTTGCTGATCTACAAAAGCCAAGTAAACGACTACTTCATGTTGTCAAAACGACAGCGTTTAAGGGTGTACTCTGTTTTCAGATTTGGGGTTAGAGATCACATGCCGTAAGTAGGAGGAGAGCTCCTTGGTCCATTCTCTGATCCTGCTGCTGCTGTCTTATCGAACGCATCCGACCTCGACCGTCTCCTAAACCGAAAGGGTTCCTTTCCTCCTGCGTTTGGTCCGTTCACATCCCAAAGGGTCCATTTTCGTTAGTGAACTCACCATAAATTTACTCATTTCAACCATAATTAAATTCATTAAGACTTTGATTTCGTATGCTAACATTTGACAAGACAGCACACCTAATTCAACCAATAATTTATCCTTCAATAATGGAGTATCACAATTCACCAAATTGGAGTAACAAATCATGTTGGACACTAGGCTAATAAGTGACAAAGATTTATTTATTTTGTCGACGACAATAACGATGCAAGTGCACTGTGCATATTTGGAAAAGTCTAAAAGTACTTTTCAATGTCAAATTGACGAAACTACCCTCAATCAATTTTGTGAGTGAAAGTGGTAAAAGAACTCACCAGAGAAAGGAGATAGTGGCGGAGAGAAAGGAGATAACGGCGGAGTTGAAGCGGCCGGTGAAACCGGAGCTGAACCGCCTTGATAACCCGGTGGTTTAATAATCATGATGCTTCGTGTTACTTTCACAGCCTCTTCCGGCAAATCCGTTCTTGAACTTCCTCCTTCCGATTGATCTAATTCCAGATCGGAAAAAAACATCAGATCGGGAAGAAATAGTATGCGTCAAGATCTAATCAATTTAAGAATCAGATCAATCATACATAAGTTACGAAATTCAATAATCAAGATAGCAAAACACGGCGTACCATTGGCGGAGCTAGGTCGGAAAGTGAAAGTATGGTGCTTCCGAAGCTTACCAAGGCCATTTTCTGGCCGTGGACCAGCGACGGTATCATCCCAGAGATGGTCGAGTAAGCCCATAAGGATCAAACTGTTAAGAATCCGTTAACTCAAAAGTTTTATTTGTTGAAGAGCACTCAGTCATGATTTAAAGGCGATCGAAGAGATCTGATCCGTTGATTTGTGTCTGACGTGGCCTTCGGATCTTAGCTCACGCTAGGTGGATAAGGTCGATTGGTGTGTGGGACCCGATAATGTCGAGATTTTTAGGTCGGAGTGCCACGTGTTTATAGATACACTGAATTTTATATTTCAATTTTACCTGGAAACAGAGTTACCCAAGAGCACTCGGAAGCAGTTTTCATCTCGGTGAATCAAATTCATTCACCTGACGATGAAGTAAAGAAATGTCATGAGTTATCTCATGGAATCAACAGCTCTGTAATCAAGGTTTAGATCAAAAGATGCAAATCAGTTTTGTTGTAAATTCAAAGCCAGAGCCATTGACAAGAAGGAATGTCAAACAAAGATGAAACTATCTCTCTCTCTCTTTGTCAAATAAAGGTTCCAACTTCAGACTGTATAGAGTGTAAGGGATCTATCAAAATCTTCAAAGTGGATCCAAAAACTTAAGAAAGGTTTAGATTTGATACCTCCCCCAAACAAGTGCTTGTAATCTTCTTCTTCCTCATCAAACTCATCACCATAACCGATTTCAGCATCCCCTCGATAACTGGGTTCGCTGCCGTAACCGGATTCGTTACCCATTGGTTCAACGCTTGAATCTCGATCTCTCCACTAGAATCCGTACCAACAGCGAATTGAAATTCCGAGCAAGTGGTCACTAACAGAGCAACACCGAAGAGTCCCACTTCGATCACTACTTCGACCAGAAACCGATCTCGACCCACGAAGTCGCCGTTTTCTATCCACAGGCCTGAAACCTACTCGATTTCACTCCATTGGCATCTTCTGCTAGCGAGAGACGGCTAAGAGCTTCAATGGAGAAAGCGGTGGAGCGATCGGAGAGGCAAGGGCGTTTGGGAGTGGAGTGAGAGCCATAAGGTTTGTGTAGCGGCTCTGATGATGAATCAGCGGTGTGAAACGGCCGCCATGAGAGGAGATGCAAGGTGCAAGATTCGACGGAGCTTTGTGACTGACTCCGCATGTCTCGGAGCCATAAAAAAGCTAAAGAAATTTCCTTTTTCTGATCAATGGAGAGATTTCAGCCAAAACCCTAATCGGGGGAAAAAGATTGGATCTTTCAAACACAATAACAGAAATCTCAAGATTTTGGGAGAGGGAATTTGAAAAGTTGCTCTCTTTATGTATTTTAATTAAAGCTCGGAGTAAATAAATAATTTATTTTTGATTAACGTCACTAAAACTAAAAACAAAAAAGGCACACGTGACGCTCTGTTCTCACTGGTCATTTAAACTGATATCGTGAAACCCTAATTCCCAAATTTAGGAGGTTGAGTGAGATCTCAAATCGACCAAACAGGTGAAATTTTCTTTATCAGGTCAACGGCCTTTCACTGATCTTTGTGTCTTGTCCCTGTACTTGTTTGAATTTTAAACTTTGGAGTTGCGTGTTTTGATTCAATAAAGGAAGAATGAGTAGCCGTTCGAGTAGAACTGTGTACGTTGGAAACCTTCCTGGGGATATCCGTGAGAAAGAAGTTGAAGATTTGTTCAGTAAGGTAAAGGTTTCGTTTTTACGTTATTAACCTTGTTTTGCTTTCACTCAAGAGTCTGTATATCATTCGTATCTTCCTTTGTTGCAGTATGGACCTGTTGTTCAAATAGATTTGAAGGTCCCGCCAAGGCCTCCTGGTTATGCATTCGTTGAGGTCAGCTTAACAACCAATTCCACTACCTCTTAATTCTTGCAATGACATGTGTTATTACAATTAGGCTCTTGTGATGATTCAAGAGTTTGAACTTGTTTTTATGGTTTTTGAGGCACTGTTTCTATCGACTATAAGTGCTCTAATTTGTTTCTATAATCTGTTTAGTTTGATGATGCTCGTGATGCTGAGGATGCTATTCATGGTCGGGATGGTTATGACTTTGATGGGCATCGTTTACGGGTTAGTTGTTTATCTAATTGCTGAAATTTTAACATAGACACTTCAGATTTCCGAATTTGTTTTCAATCAAAGTTAATGAATTTTGGTCGTTTTAGGTGGAATTAGCGCATGGTGGAAGGCGTTCAACAGATGATACTCGGGGTAGTGGTAGTTACAATGGTGGTGGCCGTGGTGGTGGTCGTGGTGGTGGTGGCCGCAGTGATGGTGGCCGTGGTGATGGTGGCAGTCGTGGACCATCTAGGAGATCAGAGTTTCGTGGTATGTAGATTTATAATTACAATTGTTCTTTCCAAAGTTGTAGAAATAATCTCTAATTTGATTTTTGTTTTTTGTTTTTCCCACCACAGTTGTGGTGACAGGCTTGCCTTCATCTGCTTCTTGGCAAGATCTCAAGGTGACTCCTCATTTACCCTTATCATTTTCCAAAGGTTTCTGAGTTCCAACACTAATCACTTTGAATGTAGGATCACATGCGTAAAGGAGGGGATGTCTGTTTCTCGCAAGTGTACCGTGATGGTAGAGGTAAGTATGCTTATATAATCTTATTTTAATCAAGGTTTAAATACTTTAATCTTGGACAATCTTATTTGTAGGTACCACTGGAGTTGTGGACTACACCTGTTATGAGGATATGAAATATGCGGTGAGATATTTTCCTTGTTTCCCTCTGTTATGGCTGAGAGTTTTTCATAGTTATCCTTAATTACTGATTAGCTCTTACCTTTCAATTTCCCCAGGTGAAAAAGCTTGATGATACTGAGTTTCGGAATGCGTTTTCTCATGGATATGTTCGGGTTCGTTTAAGCCAAGTTTCCTGTGAATTATGATCTTTTCATTGTTGCGGTTAATTTTGAATATCCCATATCAATTTAGGTTAAAGAATATGATTCAAGGAAGGATTCTCGAAGCCCTAGCCGGGGAAGATCCTATTCTAGGAGCCGCAGCCGCAGCCGTGGGCGGAGCTTGAGCAGAAGCAGGAGTAGGAGCAGGAGTCCAAAGGCAAAGTCTTCACGTAGGTCGCCTGCAAAATCTACATCGAGATCTCCTGGCCCCCGCTCGAAGTCAAGGTCACTGTCTCCAAGAAGGTAATGTTTTTATACTTTTTCCAAATGCATCAGATAAGGTTGCTGAGTCCGTAGATTTTCCTGTGAAGTTTATGAATATTTGATTAGAAAAGTCATTGTTGATGACTCCAAAGTTCATTTTGATCGAGTATATGAAGCATTTCTGGTTGAGATTTTTGAGATTAGCCTTACTTTTTGTTGCAATAAGCACTTTGTAGTCTGCTCTTTGCTTTCCTGAGAAGAAAATGATTTTGTTTCATAGATATGCATTTACAAACAATCGACTAGAAAATGGAAATTAATATCTGGATGGAAATTCTTGGTTGTTCACAAGTGTTTCAACTCAGAGGTATGGGGAAATTTGGAATCTGAGACTTTACTTTTCCTGGCTTTCTTATTCAGTATTCACTGATTTCCATTGCTGCTTAACAGTGGAGACCTTGGATTGCATTATTATATCGGGATTCAGTAAAACTAAATTGGCATGATGGATGATGACAATATGGAATCTCGGTTCTCTTGGGACGTCCATGGTACTTTTTGCTACAAAGGTTTTTTGGCCACATGGTTTAGAAATCTCTGCCCTTTGTTCTAACTAATTAGGGATATAGATTGGTTTAAGTTAGTTCTATTTTGTTGCAACTTCTTGATCAACACACATCAAGGATCTTGGTGAAGGGTATGAAACAGAACATGCTTAGGTATTTGAATTTGTTTTCTTGGACTTTTGCAGATCTCGTTCAATATCAAGATCTCCTCTACCTCCTGTGAGTAACAAGATCCAACTTTTGATCCCTCTTTATGTTATGTCTTTTACATTGATTGTTATCTTAATAGCTCTTCTGCATCGCAGGTCCAAAAGGAAGCAAGCAAGAGCCCTAGCAAGCCAAGCCCAGCCAAGAGCCCTATCCGCACTAAGAGTCCATCGCGGTACATATTCTCTCTTAGTAATGAAATATTGTAGCCTGATTTTACTAAGAAGATACTGGTTTTGTTGTCTATTGCGTAAATCTGAATCTGAACTCTTGTTTGTAGGTAAAATGTTAGACACTCAGGTAAAGAAAAAGAAGAGAGAAGAATCTTCTTACTGGGATAAAAAAATCTGCTTTCTTTGAAGTGGATAATATTTTAACGCTTATTCGTGACATAAGGTGAAACAAGTTTTGAGAATGATGTTTTGTAATCATTTTGTAATATTCTTGCCATTATTAGTCTTCAGGACCCTCCAGTTATGGGAATGATGTTTTTTTTTCATCTGATTTTATCATTTTTTAATTAATCGGTGGGTGTCGTTTTTAGACTGATCTGGAACTGGGCTGTATAGCTGGTATGGTAAGTATCCGGTGAATCTGCCTTCCATGAGGAAAAATCCAGAGTCGGCAACAACCTCCTCTCGAGCAGATTTTGCGGTGAATTGTCTCTACATTTCGCAATTAGCCTGGGGAAGAAGCAGAACTAGATGCTGTCATTGGTTCGTTTCCCTTATGCCTCATTACTCTTTAGCAATCATACCATGTTCTTTTATATTTTTTAGTTCTATTTCATTTGGATAGTAATAGCTGAGATTGGATTATGTGTCCTGTATAACCCTACAAAACTTGATTTTATTGGATGATAGAGTATAAACAAGAAAAGGCAATCAACAATCTCTTTCAAAAGTACTTGCTGCCATGAGTGTGTGGTATTGGTTCCGATGTCATCTTGTGGGCCCAAACAAAAAGTGTAAAAGAAGAAAAGAAACAAAACATCTTTGAAAGCCAAGTACTTTCTGACGTTTTGCTCTTTACTTTTTCATCTCACCTGTCAAAAAGATGTAACCCACTGTAGAAACGGTTTAAAGAAGTTTCGTGTATCAATCAAATTGCTCGACTTCAAAATTATATATCCCACTGAGTTTTTATTTGTCCTTGTTTTTGCTCTGTACGGTGATACACACGAGACCAAAGATATGAAATTGTTGAACAATAGTCTCCTGCTCCTCCCTCTGCTCTGTTTGGCTTTTACCGCAGTCTTGTCCCTTGATTACAGCAGAGATGACTTCCCTCCAGACTTTGTCTTCGGCTCTGCCACATCAGCTTATCAGGTTCTTCAACACTAAATATTTCACCTTCATGTTGCGATGATGAAAGATCACACATTATCAGATAAAACAGTGTTTTTGTCCACATGATTTACAACAAGTCGAAGGAGCTGCTGACAAAGACGGGAGGACTCCTAGCATTTGGGATGTTTTTGCTCATGCCGGTTTGGTTTCTATTATCCCTTTTGCTTAAAGTTTCTCTGACTACCTTAACCAACTGAATGGTATTCGTAAGCTCGAGTTTCATTGCAGGGAACTCCGGAGGAGTAGCTGGAGATGTTGCATGTGGCCAATATCACAAATACAAGGTCCATTTTCACATCTATAATAACATCTCCCTCCCACATCGACCAATTCAGGCGTTAACATTACCTGATGTTTGCAGGAAGATGTGAAGCTCATGGCAGACATGGGATTAGAGGCTTACAGATTTTCCATTTCCTGGTCAAGGCTTTTACCAAGTAATTGATTGAGAACCAATGAAAGCAATCTCAATGGATTGAGGAAGAGAATATGAAAGCTTTACCCATTTGGATTTATTTCAGGTGGAAGAGGACCAGTTAACCCAAAGGGGCTACAATACTACAACAATGTTATTGATGAATTGATCACTCATGGTTAGATATGTTCCTTGAGCCTGTTTTTTAGCTACAATACCAAAGAGATCTATTCCTTAATATTTTAGTGGTATTTCCAACTTCTTTGACTAAGCAGGAATCCAGCCACACGTTACATTGCACCACTTTGATCTTCTACAGGCCCTAGAAGATGAATATGGAGGTTGGCTCAGCCAAGAAAGCGTGTATGATTCTTCTCCTTTCATCTTCCTTTTTTGATTGTTGATATCAACCTTATTCAATCAATCTGCGTGTAATGATTGTAGGAGAGACTTCACAGCTTATGCAGATACTTGTTTCAAGGAGTTTGGAGATAGAGTGTCACATTGGAATACTATAAACGAGGCCAATGTGTTTTCCCTAGGAGGGTATGACCAAGGAATAACACCGCCTGGTCGATGCTCTCTTCCATTTGGACTTAATTGTTCCAGAGGAAACTCTTCCGTTGCGCCTTACATTGCTGTACACAATATGTTGCTTGCACACGCTTCTGCAACAAACTTATACAAGGAAAAGTACAAGGTTCTTCTCTCTGCTTCTCTTCCGTCTTCCATATACATTGCATTGTCTTTAACTCAGCCAGTATATATCTCCTCTTAATTACACAGTACAAGCAACATGGATCAGTAGGCATTAGCTTATACACATACGGTGCTTTCCCTTTAACTGACTCGGTAGAGGATAAGCAGGCAGCAGCTAGATTGAATGACTTTTTTATTGGTTGGTAAGTTTAAAGAATCTCAATGTTGAAGCATCTACTATATCTTGATTGCTGAATTCTTGATACGGTTTTTGTAAGGATTTTACATCCGTTGGTGTTTGGGGATTATCCTGAGACGATGAAGACCATAGTTGGTTCTAGATTACCAGCTTTCACAGAGGATGAGTCAGAACAAGTTAAAGGCGCGTTGGATTTCGTAGGAGTGATATATTACATGGCAGTTCACGTCAAGGATAACTCTTCCTGTCTGAAAGAAACTCTCCGTGATTTCTCCAAAGACGTGGCCGTGGAAGTGACCCGTAAGTTATATATATACACGATACCGTCGAAAATTAAAGCTTCAAATCTGGCTCACTTGTTTCTCCAATTTGTATTGCAGTGGCTGGAAACACATCGTTCCCAAATGAGGTTTGTATATAGATATCCAGATGTGATCATTTTATAAGAGACAGACTAATGTTTGATGATTTCAGTATGCAAATACACCATGAGGTCTGCAACTTAGAGAATGGTATCTCTCTCTCTCTGTTTGTCTCTCAGATTATAGTTTCCTTCATGTTTCTGTGGTGAATGATTCTCCATTTACAGGTCAGAGGACACTTCAAAGCTTATCATCACTTGAGGACACGACGAGGATTGAGTATCTGAGCTCACACATTGAGGCAGTGCTTCATTCAATCAGGTAATAGTAAAAAAAGTTGTACAAGTTTCATGAATGAAAGAATGTGTCAGGTTCTAAGTATAAAGATGCTAATGACAGGAAAGGATCAAACGTAAAAGGTTATTTTCAGTGGGCATTGATGGATTTGTTTGAGCTGTTTAATGGGTACAAGGATCCTTATCTTAAGAGGATCCCTAAACGCTCTGCTCACTGGTACTCTTCCTTCCTCATGGGAACATTGCACCATGCTTCATCTGCAGCAGCACTCTGATCATTAGAGCTGGATTTTTTTTTTTAAATAAAGAAACGTTCAAATTTTATAAATATTTCTGGATTCTTTTTAAATTTTATAAATATTTCGGATTAACATTAGAGCTGGACTTGGCATGTTTGACCTAGATTTATAATACTGCGTATGAAGTAAGACATTGCAAATTTTATTCTTATGTGTTGTCTTTTGCATTTCATTTACGCAAGAGACGATGCTTCCTTGTCAAATCCTAAAGGCATCAATTTATTTACTTGTTCATTACACATTGTTTTATTTTAGTAATAAAGTATAAAATGATAAGTTATTAACCTTGTAACACAAAATTCTTTGACCAATTTTCCTTTTGAAAACTTCAATCCCATTGGTCACTGGGTCTGATCCACCAAGTCGAAATCAATAAAAATAAATGAACACTTGAGCAGTAAAGACACGGTGTGCCTTTTTCTTGTACGCTTTTGTCGATACTTTGGAAGTTTTTTTTCTGTTTAAATGCTACTTTTTGCCTGCCATTAAAAATGTATAGTTAGCTACCGAGTAAGTTGATTTGTTTTATTTTGAGTTCCATTAAAAATATTTATCTTTTTTCTCATTGCAAATTTCATATGACAAATACAAATTCTTTAAATTAGCTCAGATATCAAAACAAAACAATTATAAAAGAAAGACAAAATATTATCGTAAGATAGTAAAGTAATCTAGATATGAACGTTTCAAATCTATAAGATTAGCCAGACGAAAAACCATGATATTATTATATTTTCACATTACTTCATTATGTAGTAAGAAATACAATTCATAGAGCTTTCTTTCTATTAAACATTGAAACTGCAATGATTTGATTACATCGTTATCGCATAGTGGAATAAACAGTACATCACAATTTACACCATTCAAATAGAATAAAGAAGAAAAAAGTAAAATAAAGTTCAAGTGTTTTTTCTTTTTCTTTGCCACTTGAGCATCTTCTTTGAAAGTTTTTAAAAAGGAAAGAGCAAAATCCATCTCTCTTTTTGTTTTTGTTTTTGTAAGATAAAATGGTATCATATTCTTTGAGGAATAAACCACGTAGTTAAGAAGAACGTGAATGCTAAAAGTCTGAAGCAAATTAAATAAAAATAAGTAGAGAAAATGGTGGTGATTGGTGAAAAAATAATGTTAGTGCAAAACCATGATATAATGGGCCATATTATAAGTTAAAAGAAACAAAATCCACGGCTTGAAAAATGATAAAGCAAGTTTTGGTGGCGAAATCGAAATCAATATAAAACTTCGCAGAAATTGGAGTATTATATTCTTAATACTGTTATAAAAGTTTCAAATTTGACCCCACCAAGAAGAAAAACCTTCAAAAGAACCTTTGTAGTGGCATCTTTATCTGAATCACATAGTGGATAATAAATTCATACTATACACTGTATGATCTTAGATCATGAGTATTTTTTTTATCCTTCAACTAATTATATCATGAAAATAATAGCTCACGTTTTCTTTTTCAATTTAGTTTAATGCTAAATAACAAATATAATATACAAGAAGTCAGCAATTTTAGAGGTATAAAAATATATATATGACAATACATAATTCTAGCAAATGGCCCTTCTTAAAAGGTAAAATATCTATCGATCTTTTTAATTTTTATAGTAGATCTTAATTTTTGACAAAAAAACTAAAAATAAAAATAGAGTACATAGTTTTATAACAGCTGCTGTTTATATTTATTTATTTCCTTTACAATAAGTCAATAGTAAATCTATGGCTAACACATAACTTCATAATCAAAACATTGGCAACCACGCGGCATTAAGAAAATAGATAAGAGTGTGATATGCAACAATTGTGGTCATTAATAAAACAAAAACAAATCTTTAATTTTTGGTAACGAGTCTGTCAAATTGTCAATTTAGTGTAACAAAAGTAAAGAAGAAAGATCCACCAATGGTCAAGCTTTTACCAAATTTAAATTTATATTTTCGCAACTCCCTTATATACAAAGTTGACCTTTAAATGAGAGAGACATGTTCCCAAAAAACATTTTGACTTTTGTTTATTTTCACAAGTTGTTGTTTTCTGCTGACCTCGTCACCAGTCACCACCTTCATTCATAAATACGGCTCTGTTCTGTTTATTTTTGGTTTCATAATAAAAGCCAACACGAGACGCTATAGAGAGAGATAAGAGAGAAGATAAAAAGATATATATTAGAAAGAGAACAAAGTTGCGTAATTTTCTTGATCAAATCCTGTTTATGTGAAAAAGGGCTAAATTTGTTTGTTGATGTTCATCTAAATTTGTAACCTTTATATGTTTAATTGGTAGCTTTTGCGTTTGAGAAATTTACAAAAAAAAATTAAAAATGAAGTTTTGTAAGAAGTATGAAGAGTACATGCAAGGACAGAAGGAGAAGAAGAATCTACCAGGTGTTGGGTTTAAAAAGCTCAAGAAGATTCTCAAGAAATGCAGCAGAAACCATCTTCCTTCTCGTATGGCTTTTGCTGACGCAATAAATCAACAACAAAATCACAATTGTCCTCGTCAATGCCCTGGTATTGTATTTTGAGAATCAATCAATCCTGTGAAGAAGATTTCAAAAACACCATAAAATGTTTTTTTTTTTTTGCAGTTTGTGATGGAACTTTTTTCCCGGAGCTTCTCAAGGAAATGGAAGATGTGGTTGGATGGTTTAACGAGAATGCTCAGAAGCTTCTCGAGTTACATTTAGCTTCTGGTTTCAAAAAGTGTATTAGTTGGTTCAAAGGCAATAGTCGAAAAAGAGATCATCTTGGTTTGATCCAAGAAGGCAAAGACCTTGTTAACTACGCTCTTATCAATGCCGTCGCCATTAGAAAAATCCTCAAGAAATATGACAAGGTTTTTAATAATCTTAACCCCGCTTGTATCCTGATGATCTTTCTTGTGAACACTTGTTATTCAATATAAGTTTGCATCTTTGTGCTGCAGATTCATGAGTCTAGGCAAGGACAAGCGTTTAAGACACAGATCCAGAAAATGAGAATCGAAATCCTTCAGTCACCATGGCTCTGTGAGCTTATGGCGTTTCACATCAATCTGAAAGAATCTCAGAAAGAATCTGGAGCTATTGTGGCTTCTCCTCCTCCGGTTCATGCAGTGTTTGATGGTTGCTCTTTGACCTTCGACGATGGCAAGCCTTTCCTTTCCTGCGAGCTCTCTGATTCTGTTAAAATTGACATTGACTTGACTTGTTCAATATGTCTGGTAAGCAACTTTAAAAGGCTTGAAAAGAATCTCAATGTTAGTTGACTTATTAGTAATCTGAAATATAGAAGTAGGTATCAGCCTATTAGGATAAAGTCTTAACTTTGGTTGTGTCAAGGTGCTCTTCCACCTCCTATTTCATATCCCATTCCAAAGACCAAGTCTGCTTTTAGCATCTGAATGAAAGAATCTTGTCCAAAGAATGAATCTTTTGTAAATGAATAAGTCCTCAACTTACGGGTTACCATTGATTGCGAAAAACAGGACACGGTGTTTGACCCGATATCTCTAACATGTGGTCACATATATTGCTACATGTGTGCTTGCTCTGCTGCATCAGTAAGCGTAATTGATGGCTTGAAAACCGCAGACCCGACTGAAAAATGCCCGCTTTGCCGAGAGGTTAGACCCATTCTCCACTGCTAATTACAACATAGTAATCTACTTATCTTCCTTGGTTCATGCTCTTAATCTCTTTTCGATATCAGGTTGGGGTTTATAAAGGTGCTGTTCACTTGGAAGAGCTCAGTATCTTACTTAGGCGGAGGTAAACACATACAAACTAATCTTCTAAGTCTTTAATAAGTTTTGAGGGTATTTGTTTTCAATAAACTAAATCACAATTTCCAAAACTTGTGATACATACAGCTGCCGAGAGTATTGGGAAGAAAGGCGCAAAACAGAGAGAGCAGAGAGGTTGCAGCAAGCAAAGGAGTATTGGGATTACCAATGCCGAAGCTTCACTGGAATATAAAATATAACTTTGATTTGTGGCTTCTCAACTGAGAAACCAATAGTTTGAAGATTCTTGGTTTTGATAATAATTAAGCTATTAAAAACTCAATTTTTGATTGTGGTTTCGCTTTCCTCTGTGAGTATGTTTGCGAAAACAGAGAGTGATGGATTTGTTTGTGAAAATTGATAACTCTAAGCGTTCTTTATGATTTGTTTAAAGAGAAGAAAAAATCTTGAAATAAGTAGAGATATTAGATTAATAAAAAACTTCATTACATTGTAGTATTGTTGCAAGTTTATAACAAAACTGAGGAGAAGGTACAAAGATCTCATCATCAACATCATCATTATGATCAGCACGGAACTAACATAGGGTTCTTATCTTTGTAAATCTGATACCTAGTGCATAGCTTTCGTAGTGTTGCAATGGAATGCTGCATGGAGTTGAGCTTTCTATCTCGATACATGGCCTGTTAAAAACGAATACATGTTAGAAAGAAGAGAATCACACAAATTAAAAAAAAACGAATAGTAGCATAAATTAGATGTAATAACCTCAATGTCATCTCCATGTTTCTCCACCAAACGTCTAATATGTGTGCGTTGCATAGTAGTAAGTGGCTGTAAAGGAGCACTCTTTCCATCTTTTCTTTGCTTCCCCAATGCTGTCTTAAGATCTACACATCTCATAACAAAGCGTTTGTACACAATTAGTTACCACAAAAAAATAACGAAACTTGCATCAACTCTGTAAATTGCTTTAACCCAGATAGACATGAAAGAGTCATGAATCCAGAAGCTAATGAAACAGATTCTTGCTTACTTATTTACAGTTACAGATAAGCTTGTGTAGTCATGAATCCAATGGTATCAACATATAAATGTTTCATGATTATCTGAATAATACGTCTTCGTAATCATTTTCCCCCAAATTTTTTAACTCCAAACCCTAATTTCTGCCCCAATTCCGAATTTACTCAATATACAAACCCAAAAATGAATCTACAAGACTAATCATCCTGAATCTAAAAACGTACCGTCTTCTTCGAGCTCGCTACCGGAATCAATGGGCTCGAACTCCTTAGCAGTAGGATCATCGGTGGATGGCTCAGGAGGTGGAGGAATGTTGAGGGATTCATCTTGAATCATATGGTCGGTGCGACATCGCATACCAAGCAAATTAGGGTTAGAGATGACGCCGAATGATTTGTAGTTCTGGATGACGCTAGCTTTATCGTCCCATTCCGGGACATTGTCCGCCATGAGAGAGCGGAGCTTGGGAGGGAAGTTGAAAGCTGGTTTAAAGATATTAGGGTTTTTCTTTGGAAGAGCAACGCGAACTTTAGCCCTAGAGTTCTTGTACTTTCTTCTCGATCTCGCCATCTCTCTCCCTCTATCTCAGTGTCTCTCACAAATTTTTTTTTGCAATGAAGAAGAAAGCTGAGATGAGAGTTCGCGGCGGAAAGGGTTTAACTATAAGGGTTTTATTAAAACGTCGTCGTCCAGTAGTTAACCCTTTTTCTTCTTACAAAATGCCCAATAATATTTAATGAAAAATACCAATTGCTAATAATGGTAGTAGTACAAATCATTATGAAACATTAAACTATAGGACTCACGGTCAAAATTATAAAAACAAAATATTTTTATATCCAAAACATCAAATATAAAGTATATGTATGTATAGCTTTTGATTTAGCATTTTGGTTAGACAATTTTTTAAAAAAATTAACTACTGTTCATTACTTCTGGCCATAAACTCTAGTTGCGTCCGAGCCGTAGCCTATATAGACTACAATGTAAACTTTCTGAGAGTCATAAAACGTTATGGAGAACAACAAACTTATAAAGAGCTTCTTCTCACAAACTCTAAAGTCACTACAACAACCAAAAATATTGCAAGTTCAACAACACATCAAATCCATAGAAGGGATCAAACCATATAAGAACCCAATTCAACAATCCAAGAAAAAAAATAAGCAGACGGAACGATTTTAAAAGAGGAAATAAACCATTCCCCGGTATTCATAAATGCGTCAAGACTCTTCTCGGTTAGTCATACCATACGGTTTGAGGACAATGTCTTCATTTGTCACTCTTGATAGTTGTTTGCTCTTCAGGTTTCGCCTCTTCTGTTTCAGGAGCAGGTGTTTGAACTTCCTCCTTTTTCTCTCCAGACTTAGCTTCTTCTCCTGCAAATACATAATCATTTGGTTGCTAAGTGTTCTGAATTATGGATTATGGGATATACACCGCGAAAAAATATCACTTCATCAAAAATGAACCGACCAATATAAGCAAGAAAAGGTTTAGAAAAAGATCTCACCTTCATCATCACTATCCTCAAATCCATCCATACCACCCATACCACCCATACCACCAAGCCCTTCGAGACCTCCCATTCCACCTGGGCCACCCATACCACCAAGCCCTTCGAGACCTCCCATACCGCCCATTCCACCCATACCTCCCATACCGCCCATGCCACCAAAGTTCTACAAGAAGCAAGAAACATGAAGTCTATCTCAAAACTTATATAATCAAAGCAGAAGATGGTTAAAACCGTAAGCTAAAAAGCATACTGAGAAATCCATTCCGCCCATTCCACCCATTCCTCCCATTCCGCCCATTCCACCCATATCCATATCTCCAGGACCTATACATAAAAGAAAGAAGAAACAAAAATTAATAATGCCTACAAATTGATCTAAGTACAGAGAGAGTGAAGTTGAATAGATATGGTCAAGAAGGTGCTAACCAGTGGGGGTATCGTCGTCTTCATCTACCCACTTGTCCCAATCAACTTTAACATAGTGAGGCGGCTTCCCTCCACGCAATAGCTTACTCCACCATTTAGGTTCTGCTTTCTCCAAGATGCAGAATATGCTTCTTAATCCGATGTTGATTTTGCTTTCCTGAATTAAAAAGATAAGAAAAATTATAACTTAGGAGGAAACACAGAAAACCAAAAAGAAAAACAGACCAAGTAAGAGTAAACAAAGTCTCACCTCTACATTGACCTTATCATTAAGCTCAAGCTTAAGCTCATAAAGCTGGTTATCTGGCCCAGCTTTGGCAGAGAAATTAAAGATTCCCTCAGGATCAAGTTTAACATCAGCATCCTTAGCATCAGTCAATTGCACGGTTAAATAAACCTTATCTTCTCTCTCTGCCCACTTCACTTCTGGATGATGACTGTAAATTCACATCAAAATCAATCAGATTAACGGAAAAACCGCAACTTTAAAAACCCTACAAGCACAGATCCCAAGAACCCTAAATGTAATTTCCCAATGGGTTTTCCGTATTAAACCAGAGTTCATTGAAGCGACATTCATAAATGCACAAAAGTTACTGACCCGAGACCATAAACCCTAGGTCCCAATCTAAACCTCCCTAATGCTTTTTTGTTACTAGAATTTGTATCCCTCAATACACCGGTAATGAAAAAGACGCCGATTTTGTGATACTTACCTCATAATTTAGTGGAAGCAGAAGGAACTCGTGTAACCCTAAAGGGACAGAGACAAGGATGAGGACGGCAAAGATTTTCTTTTGATCGAGTAGAGCTCCTCGTTGATTCGTCAGATAGACTATGTTATAGTACATCGAGTGGTTATCCTGTGCGTGCTAGTGTTTAAGAGTTAGGTGTATCATAAGAAATCAACGGCTAAGAGCTTGGTTAATGTTTACGGTTTAACGGTTCAGATTTTGGACAGAAAGCAGCATCCTTTTACTTTTTCGAAAGTCGAAACACGGGAACTACTTTTTGGTCCCAAATTCAGATCCTTTACCAAACATATAATTTTGGTATCATATAAATCGAATCAACTGGCTTCGAATCCCAAATGCCAGAAAATAAACATTGACCACTGACCTTGATAAAGACAAGGAAACATAGAACTAAGACCACCAGTAAAAAATCAAATGCTCTTTTTATAAAAAGGTCGTACGAGTTAAATCCAGCGTAAACCAGAGAGGTTCAGAAAGAACAAAGAACAAGTTTCTGCTGCTGGGATAAAATCCTCCTATCGAAGCGGCCTCTTTAGAAGACAACAGTGTCGAGCATTGTGCCTAGTGTCTGAACAATGTTGGATGACATCAAGTTGGAGACATGTTCTTCTAAATGCTTCTTCGCATCTTGTCTTCCCACGTTCACTATCGCCAGTTTTTCAGGTGATAACTCGTCTTCCTCTTGTACCGCCTTGTTACATTTTGCTGCCAAGCTCAACATCTCCTGCATAAGACCAGAGACAATGTTGATCAAAACATGAGTGATGCGTTGCTTTATACAAAACTCTAGTTTGTTTGATTAAGCAAATATACTTGGACAGTCTGTTCGTTCGTCTTAGAGTGAGTATCAAAGCGTCTTAGATTCAGACCATCTGCCCATTTCTTCTTGTGAAGATTAAGTAACATCTTCTCCTCGAGTTCGTTCTTCCTATAGTTAATGGCTACTGAGTAATAGTGTCTGTTCAATTCATGAATCAAGGCCTGTATAGCATCCAAAAATGCTAACATCAGAGACATTCTTCAGCCTTATTCTAACTTAAAATAGAAAAAGTACGTTTCTTTGAGTAATTTTAACCTGGATTGATGGTTTGTTCAGGTGTCCCAGGTTTGATGTTGTTTGACAGGGTTCTTGCCCAAGCATGATGGTCTGTGGATTTATGGAGCGGAAGGCATCGATCACCACTTTTCCCTTGACACTTTGAATTGGATCTACCACTACTGCTACTGCTCGCTGATTCAAGGCTTCAAAACTCTACAAGCACACATAGATGAGAATATAAGTCCGTCCAATCCAAACTATATGTATATGATTATGTCTACTCTACAATGCAAAACCAAGTACAGCAGGAATGTCTATGGAAGAAAAGACAAGAACAAATTCTTGTATGCATTAAAAACTTCACACAGATGAAAAAATCACATATTTACCTGTTGGGTATTAATGTCAACACCAGAAAGCCAACAGCCAAAGCCAGGGTGTGAATGATACACCAACAACCATCTCAGGTCTGAAGAAAAGAAACACATTATGAGTCTAAATATAAACCCAGATTCTGTAAACGTGATCAGTATAGAAAAAAAGAATTGATTTTACCTTCCAGTTTGTTTAAGCATGTCAAGCATATTAGTTTAGAAAACATGATCAACAGCTTCAACACTAACACCAGTACCACTCTGAGGCATAGCAAATACATCAACCACTCAAACTGTGTACTCATCCACGAACTCTCCAAGCATCAATCCCATCACTTCCATTGGAACCCCTGCTCTTCCTACACAATTTCAAACCCAACCAACAATTTCTTCAAACCTTTCTTTATCTACAAACCCTAGTCAAATTGAAAACCCTAAGTGTTAATCGCAGTATTGAGATGATTATATTACCATGTTTGAGCATTTTGAGGAGGGCGAGAGAAGATATGTAAACCTGCTCCGACGTATCGAGAGTCGGAGAATCAGGCGGTGGGTGACCTAAACCGCTTCCGGTGGCTAAGATTCGCTGCAATCTCTCCATAGATACAAGATTCTTCTTCTACTCGAAGCTATTTTTTCTTGATCCTACGAAATTTTGAGAGTTTTCTTTACCAACAAGACAAAAGATGAAGACCAGTGATATCTTTATTCGATTTTAGGCTTCTTCAAGAGCTATAAAATTTCCTCAAAATAAAATTCAGCGTTTTACATTTAAGTCCTCATAATATTCGCTTATTTTCGTTCTTATCCAAACGAAAACAATTGGGCTTCACGGTGAAACCTTCACTGCTAACAAATGGGCTTCACGATTGATTTTGGTTTATTTTTGTTTATTAAGGATTTGCTAGTCCAAGCCAGTTCCCCCCCGTGAAACGCTAGTCATTTTACCTGATCAGAGACTTTCACATGGCTTTCTTCCAAATAATACGGAGGTATGTTTGTCTTCTTAAACAATAATGCCCTATCGTACTCATTTTACCTTTTAAGAGTTTTGTCTAGGCTTTGAATAGATGCAACAGTTAGGGCGGACAAAACTATCTGCGGATTAAATCACTCTTTTTTACCATTCATAAGTTAGAGTCCGCAGTGATGCGTACATGAAAAACTACTGTGGACCAACTGCGATCCAATTTTTCAAATAAATTAATTAAAATTGCAGCAGACTGCAAATCGCTAAAAAAGAGATAGTTCAGTTCGCTGATGGTTGTCCACTGTGACCGCAGTCACCATTCAAAGCCATAATTGTATACCGCACAAGTAGACTGCAACAGACCTCATCATTCTACCAACATCCAATCACATTTTGAGTTCAGACTACGACTAATAAACCAAGAAGCCCCACACCAAACTTAAAGAAATAATTCTCATAAATGTCATTTAAGATCTAGCATTCAAATAACGTATAGTGAAAACAAACAAATAAATAAATAAACACCATACATCATGCATATTCAAGTAATTCGATGCATCGTAGTCGCATGAAAAAAAAAATGAGGGTTTGAGGTTGTATTGATCTAATTACAAACCCTCAACTCCTTATCTACAATTTTCTTTCATTCTAATTTACATTATAGTCCTCAATATTAATAATTACTTTTACGAATAAATATAAAACACACTAAAAACAATATTAAAAAATAAAATTACATGATAATATAAATTTACTTATAAAAGTAATAAACACACATGAAAGAAATAATAAAATTACATATAAAATATCAAGTTTGAATTACACATTAAAATCACATGTGATAACAGTAATAGAACGTATTTATTTGAAAAATAAAAACAAGGAAAAGATTTTGAATAGTGAAGATTTTGAAGAAAAAAAATGAAGTTTTGAGGAATTTTTGGAGTTGAAAAAACCTCAAAATGGAAGGGATTGAGGGCTTGTTGGAGATGCCCTAAGGGGTCGTATCTTCAACGGGAAGCCCTGTCTTCTTGATGGTAATTGTCCAGAGAAGATCTGAATCCGACTCAACAGTGATTTTATCTCCTTTAACCAAGTTGGATGTACTTATCAACCCACCAAAACTCATCTCAGTGTTGGCTTTAAGACAAAATTATAAAGCATGGTTAGATGGATGGCTATGATGATGATGATGATGATGCAAAATGCTACTTACTGAGATCCCATTGAAGCCCTGTAGTAGTGGTATTGGCAGAAGGAGTTCCAATGGGGATGAGACCACAATGAGGTCCTTGTAGAGAAGAGTGAATGTGTAATTCATGACGACGAGTCTTTGGAAGGAGTTGTATGAGGCAATCATCTGATAAAAGAATGATCCTTGTGTCCGGATATAGATATAAGACATTGATATTACCGGCTTCGTGATCAAATCTTCCTCCGAGTGCTCCAGTGGCAAGAATCTGGAGCTGGAAGAAGAAATTAAAAAAAAAAAAAATCTGTAGAAGAGTTTCAGAGAAACAAAAGAAACAGAGCAAAAAGGTCCTGTGGTAAAAACATACTCTGGAACTCTCTTGATTCAAAGAAGAGTCACGGATATACATAATGCATTTATTAAGATCAGTGGTATCTTGATCATGAGATTCATCTATAACCTTAGTTCCCTGGAAATAGAAGCAGAGGAGAAGGCATGTTGAATATAAGGAGGACATCAAAAACATGTATAATAATTCTCAAAAAAAATTAGAGCTTACCAAGCTAAGATAAAAGTCGAGTACATGAGGGCGAATAGAATCCATATCTCCCTTAATAATATCTGGCTTATACCTAAAAAAAATTACATTCCCCCATAACTATCGACAAGAATCTCAAATTTAGGTATTTTCAGGGGAAACTAATAATTTGAATTAAGCAGCTCAAAAACAAATTGAATGAGAAAGAGAGATTAAGATCCGAGAAATTATTAACCTGAGTCTAATGACGGAAGCGTCTTCAGCAGGGAAGAAGAGAGGTAATTCGTCGTACAAGCGATTAGCGCCGCCATCAGCACAGAGACGAAGTTTTGCTGTTCAACACAGAAATCCCAATTAGTAAACCCAAAGCGAAGAACAGAGAGAGAGAGAGCGAGAATTTAGGTACCATGTTCCCAGAGAAGAGGAGTGAATCGTGGTAGATTCTGGTTTAGAACAACCAGAGCGTATCTCGTTTCGTCGGCGGGATTCGAAGGGAGGAGAAAGCTTGAAGAGTGAAGCATGACATCCATTACGAAGAGAGAGAGAGAGACCCAATTGTTTCTTCTGCTATTTTTTTGTTGGTTATGTCAAAATATAATGTTTCTTGTATTCATTCATATTCATTCAACTGATAGCTGAAAATATATTTATAAAGGCCTATCACCGAAACGGCCAAACGGTGACTTTTCCAAGATTAATTAAAAGAGGACCACGTCTCTTTGTCAGGGTGACCTCCTTAAACTAGCGTTTTCATAAAAAGACCCTTTGTTGTTAATCAAAAAGTGGAGATATTTTCAACTTCAAATTATTGATACATATTTTCCACAAGATCAGCTCTGGTACATATTTTGCATTAAAATAAAGAAACATTTAACATTCGTATTTCGATAGAAACCAAATAGAAATTACTCAAACTTGTACACCCCCCATTCCATTTGGTTCCCTCTTCGTCTCCTTCACACATACCTATCGTCCCCTTAACAGTCTTATTATTTTTTCGTTAATGATTTTGCATTTTAATCAAGATTCATGGCTGGAGATATATTAAATAAAATTACAAGTAAAATATCTAAACCCTATATACAAGTTGATAGTACACGGCTACATAAGCATGTAAATAGATTGTACATTTGATGTTTATGAAATTCTAGGACCATTTTTGGAGAAAGAAAAGAATTGAGGGGGCTCCGAGCAAAACATTTTAGACAATTCAAAGAGAACTCTTCTCTCTCTCTCTCTCTCTCTCTCTCTCTCTCTCTCTCTGTACACAGATTTATATAAATTACAAGGATCGATCAAACAAAGGAACGTCTCTGTTTTCTCTCTGCTTATCTTTCTTTTTACATGAAGTAGCTTAGTGATGTCTTCTTCCTCGACCCTCCTTCTCCATATAGCTCGTTCCATTGCTGAAGCTCGTTCATGTTTGATGAATCTGACGATACACTCGCGCATACCTACAACACATACCAACTTCCATTATATCCCATAACTCAGACTAGCTGGAAACTAAAAACTTGTATCTTTTGTTTCAATCTCTCAAACCTGTTCATGTGCGGCCTTGAAATCATTCATCGTCAAGGGTCTAATGTCTGCACTGTTATATAGCTGTGGAATTGGTCGGTTTTCGGATTCAGCCACACTTCTCTCCTGTCAATCAAACTAAACATTTAGATCTGGTTTCGTCATAAGCAAACTACAAGTCTATGATTTTAAACACACAGCCAAACCTTCTTTTCTTTTTCCAGTATCTCTCTGATAGGGAGATGTGCCGCAGTCACGCAAAGATTCTGCAAAACCAAAAAATTGTATGTTTTCTTTTCTTCAGAATCCGGTTCTTAAGGAAATCGGTTTTCATTTTGAGAAAATTACAGACCTTTAAGTCGCTCCCTGAGTACCCATCTGTCATGTTTGCTATAGCTTCTAAATCTACATCTTGTGCCATCTCTTCTTTAGCCAAAATTACGCTCAAGATCTTCGATCTGTTTGTTGAATCCGGTAGATTAACCATCAACCTGCACAACAGATGATATACTCTTAAGCAATGCTTCGAAGATGAAAAAGATACAGAAAACAGAGAAGAATTGACGGTTTATTACCTTCGCGGAAGCCTTCTAATTACTGCTTCGTCAAGGTCGAATGGTCTGTTGGTAGCAGCTAATACTAAAACTCTTTCTCTATCCTTTGTGCGTAAGCCGTCCCAGTTTATCATGAATTCATTCTTCATCTTACGCATAGCCTCATGCTCTCCTGGATTCTCGCGTCGTCCTAACATGCTATCAACCTAAATAATTCCGTTCCCGTTCAAAAGATATTCATAAGGAATGAGAATATGTAACAGAGAGTGAAACATATTATTAATGGTAAACTACAAAAGAAAAAAAGAAAAAAGAAGAAGTAGGTATTCTAAGAAGTGTAAAACGGAGGAGAGTTGTTTTTAACATCTTGCAACATACCTCATCAACAAAAATGACGCTTGGAGCTATCTTACTTGCTAAAGAGAAAACAGCTTTAACATACTTCTCTCCCTCGCCAAACCACTGCAAGAAAAATCCAAATGTCATGTCTCTCTCAAAAGAAACATTAGTGAGTCAGGTCACAAATATAAGAAATAAGTACCTTTGAAGTAATGCTGGACATTGAAATATTGATAAAGTTTGCACCAGCCTCAGTTGCTACTGCCTTTGCCAGCATAGTCTTCCCCGTACCAGGTGGTCCAAACAATAGTATACCCTTTGTAGGCTGCATGAAAATAAAAACAGTTATGTTTCAGTTTTCAGAAAAGAGAGAGTGAAACAGGCATTTGAAAATGAACAGTGCTAAAGGTACCTTCGTAAGCTGGCCTTTGCCAAACAATTCGGGTCTTTGAAGAGGAAGCATCACCAACTCTTTCAAGGTGTCTTTCACATTTTCCAAAGCCCCAATATCACTAAAAGATACACCGATATCGCTTGCAGGAATGACATCTGATAGGAGCTTTTTCTCGAATTCATTCTCAGTAACAACATCCTGAGATAATATAGTATAGTAATTGTTAAAAATCCAGAAAGTTATTTGGGAGGCCAAATAACATAAAGTTAATCGATATTACCTTAAGAGATTTCTTTGTGCTCTTGTTTTCGTTTTGAATCCCATGCAACACCTGCAGGCCAGATGTGATGCTGCAACACACACCAAACAGTTATTCGCAAGAAAATATCACAAGCCGCAATCCAAGTTATACTACATGATCCACATTTCAGATTTCCTAATCAAAGAAGCTCACCTTTCTGCCGAGATAATAAGCTTGTTGTCTTTGACCGTTGGTTCTGAGCAGCTCATAAGATGGCGACTCAAAGCCCAGCCAATCACTTTCTCCACACCTATTAATCATACAGTTTTTAGTTAGACAGATAACTAGACGCTACATGAAGAAAAACAGAAAAGGAAAAGAAGTGAAAGATGCCCACTATCAGAGGGAAGGGTTTGATCTTTGATACACAAGGTTTCAAGGTCAGGGCAGACCAAAAGGTTTTTGCTAAGGACCTGCAAGAACCATTAACAAAGACATAAGGAAAACACAAAAGAAGAAAAATCAGGAACATTTAGATAGCCATGGGACTTCACAGAAGGATGCTTACTGCACGGATGCTGGAAATATTAGCTTGAGCCTTCAGGATCTCTGTATCACGTTCGAGTTTCTCCTTCCATTCAAGCAGCAAAGCTTCATCCTGTCAAAGAACATAAGAAAATGAAACACAAAGTAACAAATGGCTCTAGACAAGAATAAAGGTGTAAAGGCTCAAACCTCAGGTAACTGGATGGTCACTTTGTTAGGAAATAGCCTAGTGATTTGTTTCACTGATTTAGGCATTTCTTTGTTCCTATCCTGCAGTCTACCACCAAAGTTATCCTGCAGATGCCATAAAATCAATCCCGACACATCAAAGAGAGAGTAGATAAATATTTGCATATGTGCATACGCTACATTAGATGCCTTGCAATCCTGAAAATAGGAAATTATTTAAGATGCTTCGGGTTATCATACCGGAAATGCAAGATCCAGCAATGCTGTCTGGTTGCTACCGAACTTTGTGAACAAGAAACCTCCAGGGTGGGACTGCAGATGAAATATCCAATTAACCATTTTGAGAAAAACTTTACAAAATTAAGACAGCTTAAGCATAAAGAAAGAGAGATTAATTAGAATTCTTACTTTTTCCTTCCTGCTGTCCAATTGGGTTTGTGAGGCTATGACAACAATATTCTCCGGTAAACTATCAAGCTTGCTCTTCAAAGTTACATACACATCAGTGTTACCCGACACAGATTTCTCAATGTCTTTCAGGAACAATATCAATGACCCTCTTTCACTTTCATTTAAAGCCACCTACAATATCATCAAAGAGATTAAAGGGGTTTCATAGCTACAAGGACTAAGTAGTACTCTTCAAACCATATTGAGAGACAACAAAAAAGTGGTAACAACTACCTCAAAGATTTCATTAAGGGCAAGTTTATCAGTATCGTCACTGGAAGAACTTTCCAACCGAAGTGAAGTCGCTGCACCACAAAGAATGTCATTACTACAACGAACTTTTAACGGAAATGTGTACATATTAGCACGAAAATTACCAGTACAAAAAAAACCATGGTCTTCTTCACATAGACCACCAAGATCATTGCCATCTAGTATTGACCTATCAAATCTAACCCCGATTTTTGAAGATCCATTGTCTTCAAATGCAAGGAGTACTTTGCCCTGGAAACCTATTGCCGGTCCCCTAGAAAGAGTAACATAAAAAAAGCAATAAATTGAGTTTTGAATCTTTTGATAACAACAATCTACACCAGATGAAAAGACCTCAAACAAAAGACGAGAATAAAAACAACAAACAATACCTAGATGGAGCTTGGAGGGAAGCAAGTGAAGAAGTTGAAGGGCCTACAAACTTTACTCGATCACCTAAGAATTACAGAAGTGCTTGTTCAGTAACACAAAAAGTGTCACAACAACGAAACTGAGAAAGAAGATATAAGCAGCCATACCTGCTTTAAAGGTGTAACTTTTAGAGGTTGCAGTTGACACTTCTTGCCTCGGAACAGCCTGAGAACTCAATGTTGATCCACCTGTTATATCAGCCTCAACGCTTGAAGTTGGTTTCTTATGGTGCAAAACGACAGCGTGTGCAGCCTGTACAGCACGTTTAGCAAGCACAGTCAGTCTTTCACGCCTAGAACTTTCTTTGGTAGAATCTGCTTCCTTGGCTGTCGATCCCTGAAGCCATCCAGAAACAATAGAGAATCAATGCTAACAGTAAAATGCCAATAATTTAACAGATTCCCGGGACATATATCTTCTAAGGCGTTTGAAACCAATAGTCAGGGAAACCAATTTAATACCAATATGCTCACAATTTTAAGATATACAATAAAGTCTGTTACGAATATGCATAAAATCAAACGCTCAAAAAAAAAGAAATAGAATAAGAAAATAACGGCTAAATGGAAGTTTACCCCAGGTAACAAGAGAGAATCAATAATCATCAATTTGGCCCCAAAATGTTTTGCAAGCGCTTTTGCTAACATTTCCTGATATATCTCAGAGCCTTCAAATATTCCAAATGAGAATTTTGTTAGGAAAATGAAAATGAGAAATAAAAGAATTATAAACAAAACTACTCCAGAGTTTCCCTCATACCAGCTGGTCCAGAGAGTAAGATACGGGGACACATAGTCGATAAGTCTGATGCATACTTTGCATACTTGCTTCCACACTTCATATGGACATATGTTGATGTTATCAAAACATCCTTGGTTGTGCCACTGTGACAATTCACAAAGTTGATTATCAAAACTTGGAACACCACAATATGTGTTGTTTATCTTGCCATAGTTTATATAATAGTAATTTAATAAAAAAAATTATGACTACTACCAACCTTAAAAAATACGGGAAGTTCTCAAAAGAGACTTCTATGTCCTGAGGATTGAGTATTCCTCCTCGCAGACTATCCTTATGTGCTTGACGTCTAGCTGATACAGAAGCTGATGAATGGTCATATTCTTTGGGCACTTCTTTTACTTCCCTTCGTTCATCCACTAGTATTTTGGAAATGCTACCCCTTAAATCAAATTCAGAAGGATCCCCAAGTAAGCTCAAAATTGGTCTAATTTCATATCCAGAACCAGGAATATTTCCACCTTCAGCATCTTGAAAAGGATCAATTCCATTTCCATCTGCATTCTCATCATCGTAGGCAGCACAAGAGGTAGAAGCAACATTTTTCTCCGTTGAAGCAATAGCAGCATGATCATTGTTACTATCAGCATCATTCATGTCAACATCTGGGATACAATCATTGCAACTAGAAGGTGGCACAGGAACCTCTGAATTTTGCTGCCTTTTGACATTTTTAGCGGTAGGTGGTAGAAAAGGGACATTGTGTAACTTGGATATAGACGCCAATAAAGAGGCCCCATCAACAGATGAAGAGTCTCCTGCTCTTGTCTCAACATGAAACCCTTTCATAGGGGTACTCTGTGCTTCAAAAATGCTCAATGAAGAAACTTTGTCTGGAGTAGCGAGATTTTCATCTTTAAGAGGCTGAAATATCTGAAGATTCGTCAAGAAAATCAAAAGGATAACCACTGAATCGAGATAGCAAGAACTTCATAGATATATAAGTAAAAGGAAAGAAATATATTCCCTAATTACGGAATCTTGATGACTTTTCAGACCACTCTTAGAAAGGATACGTAAGCATGTTTCTCAGGGGTGCTGAAGACAACTTCATCGCCACCACGCAGATGAACACAAGTACTCCTTTGGTAAGTCTTGCCATTGACCTGAACAAGAACTCCATTCCCTATTATCTCCAGGGATGCAACTGATGGACCTCCGTGCTGCAAAAAACATTATAAGTAAAAGGCTGTTTGTCCCTTAAGCTAGGAGAAGACCAATCAGATAGATGTTGATACCTCAGATTGCCTCAGTTCACACAGAACGCTGGGCATAGATTGATCTTTGATACATAAATCGCATCCTCGCCGTCCAACAGTAAACACAGAGCCTCTCATGATACGATGAGGGTTCTGAAATTGCAAATAATTTTCTCAGGACAGTCAGAAACAACATAATTAATAGTCACAGAAATTAAGATGGGAAGTTGAAAATCCCTAGATAGACTAGCCAGAAAACCGAAGCAAGCTCAAATCAAAAGGAATGGGCTCTAATTACATGCAGCTGTAAAAAATAAACTGCTATACATAAACCAAGAACGCTAGTTCACAATGCTTACTTATCAACATATACTAACATTTCAACAGCGAAATCCTAAAGTTCTGTCTTCTGAGAGGGACAAATTTCAGGGAAGAGATACATAAACGCCCAGGTTATCAATATTAACATCGCAGCCAAGTAAAGTAACGATCTTTACTAAAATACCCAAACTTTAGACAGCTAAACACACTATGGTCATGTACAAACTAATGCGAAACATGTAAAATAACACACCTGAGAATACTGAGAAAGCAGCTTCGCCCAAGGAGCCTTAGCAACCCGCTTCTTTGCGGATTTTGATTTCTCAGCTTCCGCCACTATGAAAAAACACAAAACATATGAGAAAAGAGATCATCTTTATTTTTATGAAATTGACAACATGCAGCAACATGCGAACCTGCGGGAGTAGGAGTCGCCAAGCCTTCGACTTCAGGATTTGCGTCGGTATCCATCGCCGGCACATCGGTGGTAGTAACTGGCCTTTCCTCATCATTAGTCTGCGGATCACAAGTTCTCAATTCCGGTTCTACAGATTCCGATCCAGGATCCGAAACCGGTCCTTGATTTTCGATCGGCATCTCACTCGCAGACGAAGACCCTGCCGGTTCCGCCGCCTAGGTTTTCCCAAAACCAAAAAAAAAAAAATCTCAAAATCAAAATTGAACCACGAAATTCAAAATTCAAAACCCCAGATTCAAATACAGGGATCGAGAATTAAAGTGAAATCCACAATTTCACGAATAATATAACGAAGAGATGCGATTGAAGCAGTAACGTTAGTATCGATCTTAACCTTGGATCGTTTGTTAGGCCTTGACGATGAAGTTTCGGTAGAAGAAGCGCACAAACGTTTCGAAGCCGAAGAGCTACGCCTTGTCTCCACCATATCTCTTCTTCTTCTTATTCACCGCCGCTTGATCCAAAGAGAGAGAGAGAGAGATTTCCTAAGGAATGAAAGATTTTACTGCAAAGTCAGTTTATCTTAGAGAACTACAACTTCCTCTTATATAAACTCCGTATCTCCGACATTTTAATTTTTATAATATCTTTTCTTTTTTCTTTTCTTTTCTTTTTTTTTTTTGTCATATTTCTATAAAATAACAATTTTCATATTATTTTTTTAACATTAAAAGAAAGTGTTTTATTCTCGTATTAAAAACGAAAAAAATTAATTAAAACGAAATCAGCTCCAATAAGTTAAGCTTTTGACCAAAGACGCCTGCATATGTATATATAATTTAGTTTAGATAATTGAGGGGAAGTAGTAGATTCTCTTCACTTAAATCCAGCACCCAACGGTCAATATTTGATTTTGTTATCTATATATAAAAAGGACCAATTATCTGATTTCTAACGGTATAACATGTCTTTATATTACAGCCAAATCTTGTCGCTCATCTTACACCGTTTCATCGTTAAAATTGGGTTTAAACTTTAAATATTTGACAACTTGACCTGCGTTTATTTTATAGCAAACCCCATTTGATCACTATCCACACAAGTTGTACTCTTTCCGTTTGTTCAACTTGCATGTTTTAATATTTTCACAGAGTTTACAAGATTTGCTTGTAATATAAAAGACATGTTAATCAAAGCTTCACGAAAATTTGATTTATACAACGTAACTTTGAATTGGTCTACGTATGCCACCATCCACCATGTGTATGTTTTAGTAGATTGAAAAATCATGTTTTGATCATGTCATAAACTGAACTTCAAATATGGTGTTGCGCTTGAATCTGAAACCTAAAAATACTACAGTACGTAGTAGACTGTAGACACCAAACTACTTAGCAGTTAGGACCGAACCAAATGTTGTATTAAGTACGTGTGTTGCTCCCGCCATTCTATGAGCAGTAAGTAGACTCCAGCGTAACAGGTTAACAACTATAGAATAGAAAAGCAAGTGTAAATAGTAAAGGCCCATTAGTGAAGTGTGCATTTAAGGCCCAGTCTAGTCCATTAAAGACATTTTGGGGTAAGAGTCAACAAAAGAAGATGTTTTAATTGTTTACAAAATGAAACACTCACTCCTGAAAGTTTATCTAGTGTATAATCATCATTGATGACACAGAGAAAACGATGGATCGTCTGCCTGTAATTTTTATTGTACATTTGTTTACCAAAGATGAAACGACTAGTTAACAATAATGATTGCATATTTCCATGAAAATGATTTATTAAATTGTTACAGTTAAGGGATCATTCAACTATCTTGTTTTAATTTCATTAAGATAATATTATCCTCATTGGTAGGAAAGAGGTGAGAGATTCAAGACGACCACTTAGTATTAACTTCGCCAATTTAACATGAAAATTCACCATGTTTTATTGATACAAACCCTGGTTTATTTGTTGGCTTTTCTTTAATGATGTCTGCATATATTTTACGCTCTTTGTTTAATTTTCTGTTTATCGCTGTTCCTTTTAGATTTCCAAGTTCATGGTGGGTTCAAAATATATATATATATATATATATATATATATATATATTTGTTAAACAAATTCGCCAACATCTATATTCCCGGAAACGCGCCGAGAGTTGAGAGTTGTTAAGTGTTAGGTTGAGAGTTGGTCACTTGTGTAGTTGTGTGTTACAGCTTCATGAGCACTTGGAAACCAGTTGATCAATCCGACTTTAAAGGCGGTTAAGGTACAAACCGATCTCGGTTTGATCAAACCAATGTCTTTTACTATTTTGCTTACTTCTGAGACATTAGTATTCAAAGATATTTTTAAAATCAAACAATATCATGAAACCATGATTATTCTTCACATACAAATCAACCCGGTTAGAACAAACATAGGTCTTTTAATAGATAAAACAGAGAGACATGAATATTTAAAGATTTAATAAAAATTGAAAAACACATGATGGATCATAAAAAAACCCAAGATTATTCACATCCAAATCCAACATATGGTGGATAAAATCAAGAAAACATAAAATCAAGAAGATAGCTGGTTTTAGTAGTTCTAACTCCGGCAACGAGCAATAGCGCTGCAACCACGACTGTAAGGATTAGCCTGAGCTCCGTTCTGACAATTGTAATAAGACGCACCTCTTCTTGAACAAGGCACACTGTTCCGTTTCAGAGATTGATAACTTATGTATTTCGTCGTCGCCAATATTCTTCTGTTGATCTCTGAGTCCATTTCTTCCTCCTCTGCCCCGATACACTCTGCTATTGAACCGTGACAGCTTGAGCTTTGGACTCCAGTCGTGGCCCATTCTAGACCGTCGAGATCATTGGTGAAGCCGGCTTGGACCGAAGGTGAAGAGATTATGAAGAAGAGTATCGTAAGGGTTATGAACAGCGTAAAGGACTTAGCCATTTTTTGTATGTCTTCCTTTTTTTTTTTTTTATATTGTCTGATTATGCTTGAGTTTAAGATTATATAGACATGATGAGTGCGTGGGCTTGTTTGCAATATTCACAGAATCGCCACTTGACAGTGAAATTCAAAAAAGATTATGCAAATGAATGATTTATTAAATGGAGAATTGTTGGGAGTAGTTGAATATTTGTTACAACCGACACGAATGTATAATCTTTCCTCATTATCCATTTGAATTGTTAAAATCAACACTATCGTCTTTAATATCTTAATGATCTGAAAGCACTGAATCTAGACGACACAATAAATTTATATAAGGTTAAAAATTACTTTTCTTTAGGATATGTGAGTCATTATACTGATTTTCATATCTTCATTAACTATCTTAGTTTGGTTATTTTAATTCAGTAAACATCGATCCTTGGCATCGACCGAGATCAATATTAATTACCGTAAATTATGTTTATTAATGAAAAGGTCCCGTTAGTACCAACTATTTAACTACTGCATTTCAAATATACAAAGTAATTGTCATGGTTAACTTTTATTTTTATTTTTTAATACATATTTTGAAAGAACGAAAATCTATGATTCATTTTTTCTCCTCGCAAGAACAATGAATCGGGTTGGGCCATCGTTTTCTCAAGGGAACAAAGAAAAACCTAACCCTTCCTTAACTAATAATGGACAATTATTAGATTACCACTTTCTAATAAATATGCAATTATGAAGACAATTCTAATTTCTTTGTGACCGAATCAAAATACGTTTCATATTGAAAGAAGAAGATACAACTAAAGACAAAATCAAAACACCGAAATTAATTACAAAACAAATTCCTTTTGAAAATACTAAGACTGTGTTCACATACAGAATCAATCTCCATGGACTTTACTTCTCCCATGAGCTCTCTCTATAGTCTCTTATAAGGTTTTATGCAGAAGATACCATATGTAAGAAAGCTTCACAGTTTCATCTTTCTAATTTGCTGAGCACATCATCCATCGCCGGTAACTCCTTCGATACCTCAGCCCAATCCGGCATCCCCTGAATCACATTTTTTGTTTGTCTTACAATTCACAAAACCAATTCAAAAACCAATACATAGATATCGAACAATAACCAAAAACTATATGCCAGTCAAGAACACTAAAGGATCCATTTTTTTTGCATCAAACATGACAAACCAAAACAGGAAAGGTTTTTAGTGAAACTTACTTTACCCGATCTGCGGACTCGACCATCTAACCGCAGTATAATGTACACATCTTGGCCCAGTTCAACTCCTTCAGATATCTGTTGTTCTCTTATCCACCTGAAACAAACAACGTTTCTATCTTTCTTCTATCCAAGCTGAGATCAGAAAAAACGCAATGAAAGTTTCTACCTTTCCCATTCACCAGGAGAAACAATCTCGGCTTTGAACCTGATTTCACCTTTCAGCTTCGATTGAGCAACTACAGATTGAGCCCGTGTATCAAAATCTTCCTACCAAGTAAAGAAAAATGAACAGCTTTGCAAAATGAGAAAATGAAGATGAATTCTTTGATTTTATTTTTTTGCTCCAAAAGACAGAAACTTTTCCTTACCCCAATTGAAGGAAGAGACGTAGCTTCCTTTGAAGAAGCTCCAAAACCTTTTTTCTCGATTTCTGGTGTTTTACGCTCACCCCATACCACAGGAACTAAGAGAACACCTCTTCTTAGGAGCTCGGTTCTGAACCTATCTGCCTTTTGCATCGCAAGGGTAACAGTCTCTTTCTTTCCAGCTAGAATAACCTAGTGCAACAATACCAATCACTTGACTGCTTCAGAAACTCAAAAGGCTACTACTAAAACCGATACTCAAGCAGTGAAATGACTCACAGGTCGAACTGTATCCCTTAGCTGTACAAGTTCAACAACACGGTTAGTTGAGAGGCGAAGCGGTAACCGAGAAAGAGTTTCGTCTCGAGTAATCTGAACCATTTGTTCTTCCTCTTTCTTGTTTTCCCAAAGGAACAATGCAACAAGAACAACAATACCTGTACATTGCTGTTTCAAAAGCTTAGTCACATAAAATTTAAGATTGAAATTTTGATGACTCACCTCCAATGTTAATAGCAGCATTTCCCGTAGTATCCAGAAGATCAGGAGCACCATCACCTCCTCTAACTGCCTGAACCAGTCTTGGTACGGTAAAGAAGGTAGAGATTCCCGCTGCTGCTCCAAATGCGAAATAAAAGAATTTTCTAATGCCACGAAACGGTGCTCGTACTTCACTAATAAGTTTGAGATCTCTCCGGAAACTATCACCGATATCTTCCCCGCCTAACCTAGCCTGAAAAAATTCAAAGAATGAAAAGGTGGGGTCTTGGGAATAAGAAGAAGAAGACAGAGAAAAAGGAGAGAAGAACAAGACCTCTTCTTGGAGCTCCTTGAACTCAGGTAATGCGCGAAAGTATGCTAAATCAGGATCATTAAGAATGGTGGCAAACTTGAGATCATAATCTCTCAAAGAAATCCTCAAACAGTCAGCAGCTTTTTTGCCTTCGCCTCTACCTCAACAATAATAAAAGAGAACAAAATCTCATAATTCTTTCATTTTTAGCAAATTGATAGGTATGAATGATTAGAGGTAATTGTTACCGGTAAGCATGACAACATGCTTTGTTATAGTAAGCAGCTTGTGACTCGATAGGAATTGGATTCAAACTCAGTGCTGTCTCAAACTGGACAAGAGCATCTTTTACCTGAAAGAATCCAACATAAGAAATCAACATTTATAACTAGTACATGCCAATCTCTTCCTTGAGAGTTTCAAACATAAAACTAATTTTCATTCCCTCTGGTTTGTTACAACTGAAAAATGAGTATCTAATTTCATCGAATTAGGGTTTAAGCATTCTACAGAATCATACACAATAGAAAAAAGACTGAAACATATCAGTGTTGACGCATTCGAATCCAACTCCACAACATACCCGTCCTCTCTTAAAAAGATCGAGGCCAGTGTTGACGCACCACTCTGCCGTCAGATCATCCGTCGGAGAAGAAGAGGAAGCGAAAACAAGGAGACGGGAATCCCAATTCCGGCGAGAATCGAAAAGGGTCGCGTCTCTTGGCGGTAACCATGGCCGCCGTTTCTTCACTCTCGAGTAAGGGTTCGAGACGCGGCGGAGGAAATAGCAACGGTGTAATAGCAACGGAGAAGTAGCCACAGCCATTCAATATTCGTATCGCTTCCCCAAAAGGGAAACCGAAACTTTTACTTCTGATTTTGTCAAGTAAACTGCCTCTACTCACTTGGACCAACTCACTTCTGATTTTCCTTTTTTTAGTTAGATAGAAAAATGGAAATTTACTTTGCTCTTCTTCCTATATAACGCTCTGACCATGGAACCGGAAGAACCAACTTCCATACTCTTTTCACAAAGATGAGAAACTTTAGAATCCAATTTCACCTCCATAATCCTCTCTTGTTACATACAGATTTGCTCTTTGCCTCAAAGCTACATCCGCGTTAGGTTTTTCCTCAACTTGATCTAATCCTGCTTCGTCGCCGTTGAACTTTATACCCATTAACTTCCACCGTCAGGAGATGGATTTTGGAGATTACGAAAAGCCCTTTTGTCTCCTTCTGATGTGACTACTTCTCCTGATTCAAGGCAAGATCGTCTCTGTTTGCTTCAGATTTGTCATGGTGGTGACGTTACTCGAATCTCTTTTCAAGCAAATGCGTCACTGTTCGCTTCAGGTGGTGACACTATTCAAAGAAACGGCGATTTCCCACATGATCGGAGTCTCTATCTCTCTGCCGTGCCATCGAAGTCACCATCAAGAAAAGCCCAATAAGATCAGGAATTTCAGCCCATCAAGAGATGACAAGCCCATGATGAAAGTTGTCTCATAATCAGATCCCCCCTCTCACCTTCTTATATCATTCCACACACAATGCATCTTATTGGTCAGGTATCTCATCTTGTTTATATTTTTTGATTTTTTTGTAAAAAGGTTTTAATCGAAGGTTTTTTAAAAAATTTTCCCGGGTTTTTAAAACTTGAAAGTTTTTAAAAGGATTTAAAAAAAAATATTGAAATTTGGATATTAAATTTACAAAATGATTTGGAAACTAACCGAGCTTTGCATCTAATTATTTGACCTATTCATTTGATAGTTAGAGAATTTTAAATGTGAAAGATCGATTTACAGCTGGAGTGCGTAATATATTTTTCCTATTTTTTTTCCTGTCTTCTACTTCTCATCTTTACAAATCCTAACCGGTAGCCGCTTCGATTGTTTTTGAAAATTTTCCAAATGTTGAACGCCTTAGCGAAACCGTTCTTTCCGCCGCCACACATAACGCCGATAACCCTGCCATGGGATTATGAGGGCCTCTCGCTACCGGAGGATATCGATCTAGATGCCTTCATAGAAAGTATACAGCACTTATTGCAAGGTTTAGGGTGCGAATGTTTTTTTAATACCAAATATATTATTTTAAAAACAAAATAAATATAATTAAAAGAAACATTGAGTTTAAGTTAAAATATACTTTCTAGAATATAATACTGAAATCTTATGTATGTTGTTTCAATTTTTTGGTTGCATAACTAGCTATATTTTCATCAAATAGCTTATAGTATGCCTCAAAGGATGGTTTATGCAACGGTACAAGATTCCAAATAATTCAATTGGCAGATTATGTGATTCAAGCAATAATAATAACATATGAAGATGATGAGATTAGAAAAGTCTTGATTCTGAGAATGTTTATATCGTCACCAGAAACAAAATTCCCATTCAAGATGAGGAGAAGACAATTTCTAATTGCGATTGCGCTTGCCATGGCCATAAATAAAAGTCAAGGGCAAACTCTAAAAAACGTTGGGATTTATCTTCCTACACAGGTTTTTTCTCATAGTCAACTATATATTGTCCTATCTAGAGTAAAGTCAAAAAAAAGTCTTAAAATCTTGATAACTGATGAAAAAGGGAAGCCGCAAACAACTACACGTAATGTTGTTTACAAAGAGATATTCCAAAACATCAAAAGGTATGTAGTAGTTCCCTCTAATAAACTATACCAGTTAGTATGATATGTTTACTTTTATAGCTCTAGTGAAAATAACTGTTTTCTTGATCTGTCAGGCACTACTAGAAGACCATGAAAGTGAAGCTTTTAAATACAAATATGGTTAATTTCTTGATGATTCAATTGTGTTATATTAATATTTTATTATCTTGAATTTATGAGTAATTATTTTGCTAATTTAAATTCTTGCTAATTGATTTTCAAAACAAAAATATTTATATATTTCATTCAATGATTCGTTTAAAATCATAGAAATCAGATTACTTGATTAAAAGACTAACCAGAATATATTCAACCGCCCAAGGCGCGGGTACCTCCCCTAGTTAACTAAATATTCTGTTAAAATAAACACTTCAAAGTCAACTTTAAGATTAACACTAAGTAGCTGAACTTGAAGGCAGAGGTAATAGTAATATGTGTCAATTTTTGACGTTCAGGTACTACCGTATTAGCAAACTGCTCTGTTTTAATATATCAAAACCTCTTAAAGGAGGATCTTTTACTCATTTGTCTGAGTACTTATGAGCTATAACAATGACGGCATTCCTCTAATGATTAACGTTGAGCTTCGAGTGCTGAATCTCCTAGACTTGATTATAATCGTTCAAAGCGATTCATCGGTATATAGTTCTTACCAGCTTCTGTCTTCTATAGGATTTTGATCTAAACTCATTGAATTATAACTGAATCAGTTCTTTTGGCTATCTTCAATCTCTCATGTAACCATCATCTTCATCATACAGTAGCTAAACTTTAACTGAACTTTAGCTAAACTTAATATATCAACTATCAATACTCATAACTGAATATTAAAATTCAAATCAATATTTAGATAGAAAAAAAAAAACAGAGTACAGAACATTAAAAAAAAACAGAGGAAACAGAAACAAAGCAAAACAGAGTTTATGAGAATTGGGGCAATGAGGTCATCGCCACTTTTATTCACTCTTCTGGTTAAAAGGTTTGAATCATTTAGAGAACCTTCTGAGAAGAAGGCCTAGAAGTGATCTCAGCAACCCAAGCACTAACACGTGGACGATCGTCAAATAGTTTCTTAGTTGGAGAACCAAGCAAGTACTGAATCACAGGGATATGGTGAAGATCCACCAATGTGAAGTGATCACAAGCCATGTACTTAGACTCACCAAGCCTGGCTTCGTAGTTATCAAGAACTTTGACTAACTTTGCCTCCTCTTCTTCAACAACGGTTTGATCTGTGGTCATACCATAGAAAACCTTGAAAATTTGCTCCCAAGCAAGCTTTGAAGCAACAGAGTCAAACTCATGAGCTTCAATTTCCATGCCCATGGACATTGTTGCCATGTTCTTGGATCCAAGTGAAAGAAGTTGGTTTCCTTTGTCTGAGTATTCATGTGCTATGTATTGAGTAATTGCTCTTGATTCTGAACAAAAACAAAAACAAAAATCAGTTTTGCAATGATCAAAAACAGAGTTTGCAATCTGTAAACTGAACCAAACCAAACCTAACCAACAAAACAAAACCAAACATTTATAGCATGATATATTTTATTTACCGAAAAGCTTGAAGTCTCCATCTTCAAAGGCTGGAACTTTACCAAAAGGCTGCAAAAAAAAAAAAAATTCAAGATTTTTCAGATTCGGTTATCAAAATGAAACAATCTTCTTTGTGTTGAAAATTTAACTTACGTTGCGGGAGAGGTAAGGCTGTTTCTTGTGTTCACCATCTTTGAGCTCGACATGAACAAATTCAAAGTCAAGTTCTTTCTCGTGAAGAGCGATGAGAACTCGTCTCGTGGCTGTAGAAGCAGGGTGGCCAAAAACTTTGATTGCTGCCATTAATGCTGTTTCTTTTGTTTTGTTCTTACAATTAAAGTAGAGAGAGAGATGTTTGAGGTTGATGATGAAAAGAAATATGCAAATGGTGGAGTGTATTTATACAACTAAAACAGAGTACTTTGTGAATAAATAAAACCAAATCTCCGCCACCGATCTTGAATACTCTTTCTTAGAGGATTCTTTCAAAGTCAAGTTGATTATTGTATGATTCTTCGTTTCCATTGGTACAAGACTTTAATTTTTTTTAAGTTAATATAAAACATTAAAATCAAAGAAAAAATCAACCACCGCGTGACAACGACCACTATAATACTCTTTAATTGGGGTTAAAGAAATAATTTAAGTACTCTTTTTATCCACAAGTCAAAGTTTGACCAATATTGTTGGGTTCACGTTGATCGTCAGGTGCTCACATTAGATCCATTGAGTTGAGGACTCTGCTTCTGGATCCTTCTAAAGAAATATTTCATTCGATAAAAAAAAAAACAATCATGGATGAATATGATGGTAACAAAAAAAAATACGTGGGTCAATCATGTTGAAACAATGATGGATGAATTATATAATAATATAACTAACCTTAATAGTGATGTAGATATATACATACATTGAATGTATATATTTCAATGTATGATGGATCATTGGAAACAGCAATATTTGATTACTTGGTTTTATTATGGTGGATCAATCATGTTGAAACAATCATAAAATACAATTTCGAAAAGAAACATTGGAAACAACAAATTATTTTTTACGTTTTTAACATCCACAGGTAACGCCTATTACTAACCATAAATTCGAGATTTTTATTTACATTTCCATTGAAAATTTGGTTTCATTATATAAGATTGGATTTGTATCTCTAATTACACTATAAAACTGATCTTTTTGCCTTATTTCTGAAAAGTTTATCCTTTATTCATAACATTAAACTCAAAGAAAACAAAGACAAGAAAACATAATAAAAGTACACAAGGCTTACGAAGAAAAAAAAAACTGAAACCAAACACAAAGTTGTTTGCTCTCTCATTAATTCTTCTTCTTACCGTACCAAGCCTTGACATCACAGGCCTTCTTCCAAGCCTGTCTAGCTGTGATCTTAACCACCCATATGTGTACGTTAGGCCGGTTTATAAACAATCTTTTCGTAGGTGTGTCCATAAGGTATTGTATATTAGGAAGGTGATAAAGATCAGCCAATGTGAAGCTGTCACCAGCCAAGTATCTAGATTTTTTGAGACGTTCTTCGTATATATCTAGAACCTTCTCTAGCTTCTGCTCAGTTTCATTTACGAGCTTATAGTCTGTCTTTAGACCTATCCTAGGCTTGGTGGATAGCTCCATAGTAAGTGTCGATGCGGGTGGATCAAACTCAAAAGATTCAATATTCCTCCACATTGTTTGTGTTCCCATTGCCTTGGAACTGTTGTGATTCAGAAGTTGTGAGCCTCTTGATCTGTGAACAGTCGCGATGTATTCTGATATAGCTCGGGATTCTGATCAGGAAGACAAAATTTGTCCGGAATCAAAATAAAAAAAAAGGTTTTATCAAATCAGTTAGTTGTAAGTGTAGTTTTAAAACTCACCAGTCAACTTAAGATTCCCGTCTATGAAAACTGGGACTAAACCAAATGGCTGCATTAATAAACACATCGTTAAACCAAAGTTGTGAGATTAGAACACGTCGTTTAAACAGAAGAGACATATTAAATGGAGACCTAAACATTTCTTGAGGCACAAGTTAGCTAACTAGAGGTGAAACTTACATTGAGAGAGAGAAATTGTGGCTTCTTCTGATCACCGGCTACCAAGTCGACGGTGATGGGATCGTAGGAGAGGACTTTCTCGTGGAGAACGGCCAGGACCCGCCTTGTGTTGGGGGAGTAAGGATACCCATATATCTTGTACCCTGTAGATTAACAAAGTAAGTGTTTTTATTTAGAAAATAAAATTTAGCGTTTATATAATAATCACTTCAATAAACAAAAATTATCAAAATCACATTCAACAATTTTATTTTTTGGGTAAAAATCTCATTCAACTTAACTGTAACATTTTGATATAAGTCAGAAATCTAGGAGTTGATATGATTACCATTTTTGTGAGCTAGTTTTTCACTCCGCTTATTGCATTGGTGACGACTCTCCAACGTCTGGTTAAAATAATGGTTGCAACTCGTAGGTACATCGCTCGCGTTTACGCCCAGCCCTATACGACTCAATTATGAATATTTTTAAACCATTGTATATAAGATTTCAGAGCAAAATACGAAAAAAAGAAGAAGAATTACATGAGAATGATTCATAAGAAAACGCCATTATAACCACCAGAGTTAACGAAGCAGTGAATCTGGAGGAACCCATTTTTTCTACTCTCTCTATAGTTCTTGAGATATATTTGCTGTATATATTTCTTATTCACATAACAACAAATAGATGTATTTATAATTAGATAACATGGATCATAACCATTTAATTATTATTTTTTCCTCTTTTGTTTCGCTAATTAGTTGGGTATTTTACGTTTTTATTTTTGGTCAACAGTTGGATATTCTTACTTTAAATTGTAGATTTATTTCTTTCTACAGTTTTGGACTTTTTCTTATGTAATGGAAAAAAATAAGAGAAAATGGCTAATGTGACAAGCTTATACAGTTTTGAAATGGTCTAATCGAGCTGTTTTTACCAACCAAAGAATCGAATTAGAGTATGTATGTTTTATTGGTTTGTGTATTCAAAAGATTTTAGTAATGGATCGATCTTTGTTTTTCGTTTTTTTTTTTTTTCAATTTCATACAAACTTACCTGATTTTTTAAAGTTCTATTTAATTAATTAGTTTCAACTATGAATTTTGTGTGTTGTCTTTTATTCATATACATCAAACATATATAAACCGAACACAAAGCATTATAAGATTAACCAGTCACCAGGCAACAAACAACACAAGCTTACAAACAAAGACCCAAACTCAATACACAACTTTATTCACACACAAAGTTTTTTTCTGCTTTCATTTATTTATTTTTCTTATTAAACCAAGATTTCTCTTGATCATAAGCCATCTTCCAAGCCTCTCTACTCGTAATATCTTCCACCCACTTATGCACTTTAGGTCGATTTTCGAACGATCTCTTCGTTGGAGTTCCCAAAAGGTATTGAATATTTGGTAGGTGATGAAGATCCACCAACGTAAAGCTATCAGAAGCCAAGAATACAGATTTTTCGAGTCGTTTCTCGTGGACATTAAGAACCTTGTCTAGATTAGCCTCGTGCTCTTTGACGACTGTTTGGTCAGTCTCTAGACCGTAGAGAGGCTTAGTGACTTGTTCCCAAGTGAGTTTTGATGCGGGTGGATCGAACTGATGAGCTTCGATTTCCATCCACATTGTTAGTGTTGCCATTGTCTCGTGGCTTCGAAGATTCAGGAGCTGTGTACCTCTTGAGCTATGAACATATGCGATGTATTGTGTGATGGCTCGGGATTCTACATGGAAAATTCATACATAAATAAGACATAACAAATGTTTATCAGGTTGTTGTTGATTACTCAAGTCTAAGCTTGATCTCACCACACAGCTTAACATTTCCATCTTCGAAAACGGGGATTTGACCAAATGGCTGCGTCAATAACACATTGTTAAACTTTAAATCCTTGAATTAACCAACCTTTATGTACAGTATATGTAGATGATTCGCCACAAAGTCAATCTATAAACCTAATATATAGAGTAGCATAAACCCTAAGGCAGGACGGATTATAGTTTAAACATAGATCTAGCATGCCTTGAGTGACAGGTAATCTATAATCTTTCGATCGAATTACTTACGTTGAGAGAGAGGAAAGGTTCCCTTTTGTGCTCACCATTCTGCAAGTCTAGGTAACGGGCTCGTGAGAGAGTTCTTTCTCAATGAGAACAGCGAGGACACGCGTTGTGTTGGTTGACAAAGGATGGCCATGAAACTTGTAACCTGCAACTTTAGTTTTCCATTTTCTTTGTAAAGAAGATGAATCATAGAAACAATTCAGAAAAGCCAAATCACATGCTGTAAAGCTATATATTAATCTTACCGAGCTTTTTAATTTCAGACTCATGCTTCCAGTTCAAATTTGGAAATATCTTGGACAACATCTTTAAGCAATCCATATATATTGACTTGTTTCTACATTTCCATAAACCCGATGATATATACATATATATGCCTAATTAAGTTGCCTTTCTTTTGCAATACAAAAGCGAGGAGAGAACATTTTTGCTTTTTACTTGTCATCCACGAAGCTAGTCCACCTTTCTTGTGTATCAAGAGATGGATTTTTCCAATGATAACAATACCAACTAGGGATCTACAAAAATAAAAAAGTTTAAAGTCTATCTGTTCTTTAATTATTCTTTAATTTTCATTATTTAAGTGCTAATTAAGAAAAATACGAATGCTAAACTTTTCAAGCTTCGTGAAGTTACCACCAACTCTAATTATGCTTTTATTTTGAGATTCATCAAAGCACAAGTAAGGAATCAAAACCAACAAAGAGTTCATGTTAAACTAAAACCAGTACTTGGTAAGAACTAAGAAGTGATTTACGCTAGTGGGGTTCCAGAATTTTTTACAGATCACATAATTTTGGAAATTCGTTTCTGTAGTTCTACTATTTTGACCACAAAAGAAAATTTGCTATATTTAGCAATTTTTCTGTGAAGTTTTAAATTTTCATCTCATTTTCCAAGATTTCGCTATCTCACTATCAAGAGTTGTTCTCTGTTTTGTTTTCTTCATGACATTTGTGTGAGTTAACGTTACAAACTTGAGAAATACGAAGACAAAATAATCATCTCATTGGTGTTCTTCACTTCCATCTCCTTCCTGTTAAAATTGAAAAGAGTTTTGTGACATATTAACATGAGATAAGAGTCTAAAAGAGTAGAATCAAAACTGACCATGGCGCATATAGACGGATAAAGCTCCCGATTTCAACATCTGCACAAACTTTAGGACTAAAGATGATTGTTGTTTCAGTTTCTTTGGCCGCAAGAGCTTGTGTGTTCTTGAGCAAGAGAGAGTCCTACGAAAATATAACGTGTGCAACTCAATCAATGCTTTACAATCTGAATCATAGATCTTTAAAGGGTTTAATTAAAGGAACAGTTTTATTAGAGAGATACCCCAGAAAGGTCGATGACAGAGCCTTTGCAGACAACCAGCTTTCCCTCCAAGTGTCTTGACATAATTTTTATATCAACATAGCTCGACGCATCTGAGTTCGGAAACGGGAAATGAGATTAACAAGTAGACGAACATATATATACTAGATTCTGTTTATATGGGACTATGGGAGTTACGAAGCAGGGTTACCTGTTTGTCCGATTCCGCCCTGCAATTTCTTCATGATTTCTATCTCTGTTTCTTTTTCTTGTTTCATGATCTGTTGTAGCTTGCCATAGAGGCTAGAGCCACTGAAAAGCAACACAACAAAAAAACACGGTTTGATGTTAAGTGATATGTGTGGTTTTAAGTGTGGAGTCTGAAAGGTTTTGAGAGTTTGATTACCCCGACAATTTAGGTGAACTGAACAAGAGACCTTCCTTGCTCAATGAGGAAGCTTTTATTGCTTCATCAAACCGGTCTCCAAAAAATTGTTTCTTCTGGTTGGACATGTTTGGCACTGAGCTTTGATAACTAGGCTATAGTAAGGGAATAGTATTATTTGGATATTAGTTGTACATTGAGGAGAAGATGAGACCAAAATCACATGAAAGGAAGAGAACAAAACCTCATCATCGCTTGATGATCCACTATCCATGGGCCCAGGAAGTTCATCATCAGTATCAGTATCTTGAAAGTTTGACGAACTCCCCTTATGAGTAAATTTCAAACTTTTTCCTTCGCGCCTGCTGTACTGGAGCAGAAAGGAGGCCAATGAATGAAAGAGAGAACTGAGCTGAGTAGCAAATCAAATGCTTATCCATTGGATAAGGAAAACTTACAGGTTTATAGCTTCTTTTTATCACTCTAATCTTATTAGGAGGAGGGCCTAAAAGCTTTGATACCGCATCCTCAGTGCACACATGCAGAACCTCCCTTGACTCATCAAAATCGTTTGGGCATTCAGCAATTGGATCCTCCTCTATGGCCTCCTGATCAGAAGCATGCTCAAAATTTTCCGCCATGTCACTTATCTTGGATGAAGTTTCTCCATGAGTATGTGAGTGAAACGAAAATTTTGGTCTCCCATGATCTTTGACAGCTGGGAAGACATTAGAAACTCAACTCAGAGATTTCAGAAGTTTACGCACACGTGATCTGTTTCTCTGACTTTCATCTGCGGTGTCTGTTCTTTAACTTCTATGATAAAAGTATCAACAAGAGTTTAGGATGAACCAGTACCTTTACTACCTCTCTTGGCTCTGAAGCCAGATGGATGGGATGATGAGACTGAAGCAATACCATTCAAATGGATTAATGACTTGGTTTCTTTACTAATAGTAGTCCAAGTTGCCACTTTTTCATCATGAGGAATAATCTGCAGGCAACAGTAATTATCATTACAGAAAACATAGGTACAACAACCCAATAGGAGAATACTGTCACCAATTCGACAAAATAATATACAGAAATTTTCAAATGCATGGGTGAAATGGACTAAAGATTCAGATGTCATGAAAATAACCTAACAAGTTCGACGATTAGATGGTAACCTCGTCATCTGACCTACTCTCTTGAGCAGATATGCAAGTTAATCCGGCTCTTCTTGAAGAAGCAAAATAGCTCTCCTCTGGAGAATCAGGAACTTCAACATCATCCTCAAGAGAAGATGCTATCTTCTGTATCTCAGAATATAAAATCTCTCACCAATTGATTCCATTATTCCTCCGAACAAGAAGCTGCACAAAAGAATTTTAAAACGCAAATAGACTCACAGTTGCTTCCAGAGATACAACACCAGCTTCCCTAGCATAATTTAGTTCACCACAACCTGGAAATAACAGAGAAGCTCTTTGTAAAACGTAACTGAAGTTAAAGACACTCATAGAGAAGACTGATCACAAACTGGTTATATATATACCTATGAGCTTTTCGAGCTTTGTTTGAAGTTGTAATCCTCCCTAAAATGGTGAAGCCAACTACAGTCAAACTACAATAAAATTTCCTATAGCTCCTCAAAATTTCCAACTTGTATATCGGATCAACACAGTGTGCTTCATAGGAATGTGAATAAAAAGGATAGAACCAAATACAAGTTAAGAGACTCATTTTGTAGAAATCCAGATTCTGATGAAGAAAATTTCATCATCAAATACAAGATTTCCCAGATCGATTTAAGCAAGGGTAATAAGGCAAGAAGTTTAAAGATACATTACCTCTTCATTGGCATTCTCACTTTCATTTTCTCCCAAACTAACATTGATGTGCTCTTCCTCTTCCTCTAAAAGACCAAATTAGCAGCTTCAGAATCATTCGTTAGACAATGAAAGACAAAAAAACTAAAGCAAATCCTCAGTTCTCACCAGATATGCTCTGATCAGAGTCTGGATTTCCCTGAAAATCCCACAAAAAGAAAAAGCTAAACAGATAATCAAATGAAAATCCTGGGAGCAGAAATCGCAAAAAGTAGACAATTCTCACCGGTAAGTTATTTCGCAGCCACATTTGCCGTCACCGTTCAAATCGATCTCGCCGGTTTTCGCCTTTGTACCGGCGTTGCCGAGAGTAAGCTTAGATATGGGCCCTTGTCCTACCTGAGTTTGTTTTGTTGGATACGTAAATCGGCATTTTAGGCCCAACTAAATAAATATCTCCCACATTCTAGATTTTTTTTTTGCGGTCTAAAGAAATTCATTCAAGTACGTACAAAAAAAAATTGTCACTCTTGTAAAATTTTTTTATTGTTGTTGACCAATAACAAGTTAAAAACACAATTTTTTGAAGTTGCTGACCAATAAAAACACAACTTTAAAATTTATTAACAAAAAACTTATTCAAAGTCGTAATTTTGAATTATTTACTTTTTTAAAAAGTTAAATATTTAGATATTTGCATCGTGTCTACTCATCACTGTATGTTTAAAAATGAATCTTTATTAATATGGAGTTAAAACAAAAAAATTAGATGACTTCTAATTTATTATTGTTGACCAATAAAAATGAAAACAATTGAATTTACTGACCAATAAAAATAAAGTTTTGATTTATTAACAAAAAACGCTGATTTTAAATCAAAATGAAAATTTATTTAATTCTTAAAAGATAGTTAAATGGTTTGTATGGGGGTCTCAAGTGCTAGTGCTATTTTGGAAAACAATATTATAAATTAAAGACCACCAAAGCTTACATAACACGCTCTACAGAAGATCCGCTGCACCTCTACTTTATCTGTAACGGAATGTAGCTACAATGAAGATCGGACGCTCGTCTATCGATACTACAGAAAGTGCACCGTAGTCATTGATGCAGCTGATTATTTCCAAACTTTAGCTCGAAACTCTAAGAGGCTAGAGCGCGCAAATTTTGAATTTATTTATTGATTTCTATTATTTTTCTTCAACACAAATTCATCGTCATGTTCGAGAAGAAAGGAAGAACACTGTTGGCGAAGAGGAAAACCCTAGGGACGATCAAAACCATAAGAACGAAGAAGGTTAGGAAGATGGAAGGGACATTGGAGCGACACTCTCTGCTTCAGTTTGGCCAATTTTCGAAGCTTTCTTTTGATAATCGTCCGTCGTCGTCGAATGTTGCGTCATCGGACTCGTCGGAGCTCCGAAATCAGTTGGCTTCCGTTGATGCAGATGCCGATTGCGGAGAGAAGGAATTTATTCTCAGCCAAGACTTCTTCTGGTAAATCTTCGTTACTCGGCATTTCTTAGCTATGTATATATAGGTTGAGATCTATCGTTATCTTTCTGGGTCTAACTTCGTTTGGATTCTTAAATCAATTTTGGGCTTAGTTAATTTTACGATTTCAAGATCTATATTTGATTCTGTAGATTCTAGAAGGTTTCCCTAATTTTCACATTTTTTTTAAATGCTTCTGAGTTATTGATGATTGATTAATGATGAATGAAACAAGATGATACATGTAATTCGTGAAATTTCAGCTATTAAAGATTCCTTTTCCGAATTAACTTTCAGCACACCTGACTATATAACGCCGGACAATCAGAACTTGACGAACGGTTTAGACATCAGCAAGGTAAATTGAGAGAAAGCTTGTAAATTTATATATGATCTTTATTTCCCCAATATCTCCAATTTTATACTTTTTCTCTTCTTCTTTTTTTGTAGGATCATTCTCCTTGTCCTAGGTCTCCTGTTAAACTAAATACAGTTAAAAGCAAAAGATGCCGACAGGGTAAGCTTTCATTTCACTGATTCTGTGTAGTCATTATCTTTTCACAGAGTTTGATGTTGTCCTTTCTTGTCATTGTCATGGTGCCTGGATTGGGATTTGTGTTTAGTATAGGTTTTAGTAAGCAACTTGCTTGACCTTTTTGTGGTACAATTGTTATTATAATTATGTTTGATCTCCTGGTTAAGCAGCTTTCCAACATTCAAGTCTTTATTGCTTTGAGATTCACAGTAGGAGTTCTAGTGATTTGATGTTCTGGTGAGGTGTTCTTTTCCTACCTTTTTCACTAGCTCAGATAGAAATTTCTGTTTTTAAATGCAGAAAGTTTCACCTTGAATCCTTTAAATTCTTCCTGGTCTTCAAAACATAGAGTAGATGAACAAGAGAATGATGATATTGAGACAGATGAGATCATGGTGGATAAACCCCAAGCTAATCAAACAGAGAGGAATGGATATGTTTCACAGACTGCTGTTGCTCTGCGGTGTCGGGCTATGCCACCCCCTTGCCTCAAGAATCCATATGTTATGAATGCGTCCGAGATATCTACTGATCCTTTTGGATATCAGAGGTCAAAATGTGCTAGTAAGTTTGCTGTCACAGTTTATCTAAAATTCTTTGAGAAGAATTTCCTGAAAGGCTAAAAAGTAACAAAGTTTTTTCAGTAATAATGTTTCTACTGTTTTGCAGGTTTTCTCCCTGCAAATATGGGTGGGAAGGGCTTATCAAGATATCTCACAGACTTTCATGAAATTCAGGTAAGCGAAAGCTGGTCATTTAAATTGGAATTATGATGATGATGGAGTTATGTAGCTTCTTCTAACGTAACTTGGTTTGGTTTCTCCAGCAAATTGGTGCTGGGCATTTCAGTCGTGTATTTAAGGTGTTGAAGAGAATTGATGGTTGCTTGTATGCTGTGAAATACAGCACCAGGAAGTTGTATCTTGATTCAGATAGGTAGATTTTTCAATTTTTTAGTACAAGAAAGATATTTCCGCATGAAAAATAGTTCATCTTGATTGGATCATTTTGTTCAAATAATCATAACTGAGTTTTTGCAGACGTAAAGCTATGATGGAAGTTCAAGCTCTTGCTGCTCTAGGTCAGTACAGTTGTCCGGAACCTATTCTGTTATTCCCTGTTTTCAAGCTAAGATCAGTGTAGCCTTAAAACGTTTCTATCTTTTCGTTTGTTTGTAGGGTTTCATGAAAATGTAGTAGGATACTACAACTCGTGGTTTGAAAACGAGCAATTATACATTCAACTGGAACTCTGCGATCACAGCTTATCCAAGAAATCTTCTCTTAAGGTCTCAGAAAGAGAGATCTTGGTGATTACGCATCAGGTAAATACTTAACTTTCATGTAAAATCAAGTATAGAGAGTTTCTTGAGTCTTGAGAATTTTTGTATACATTAAATACCATTGTACCATATCTCTTACAGATAGCTAAGGCATTACAGTTTGTGCACGAGAAAGGGATAGCTCATTTAGATGTCAAACCCGACAACATATACATCAAGAATGGTGTCTGCAAGCTCGGTGACTTTGGTTGTGCCACGCGATTGGACAAAAGCTTACCAGTAGAAGAAGGAGATGCACGTTACATGCCTCAAGAGATACTAAACGAAGACTATGAACACCTTGATAAAGTGGATATCTTCTCTTTAGGTGTGACGGTTTATGAGCTGATTAGAGGATCTCCTCTTACAGAATCAAGAAACCAATCCCTCAATATCAAAGAAGGCAAACTTCCTCTCCTTCCCGGCCATTCGTTACAGTTACAACAACTGCTTAAGGTATGTTATTTGCTTTCTTATCTCTGTGTTTTCATGGCCGTCCCAAGCATTGGAACATAGTGTGTAATACAGAATTTCTAACGTGTTTGTGGAACAGTCAATGATGGATCGTGATCCAACTCGTCGTCCTTCTGCTAGAGAATTACTGGACCATCCCATGTTCGATAGGATTCGAGGTTGATTCATAGACTCTCAGATGTTGAGAAACTAAATTTTGTAAATTATGGTACCAATGATCGGAGGGTATTGGTCCATACACCAAGTTTTTTTTTGGGAAAACTATTGGCTTGAAAAGGACCATAGTCCTTACTTCGGCCCAAAAGATTCGGTTAATTAAAAGCAAAGCAAGAAAATGTATTTTTGCTTGTTGTAATTTTGTTAATTTTGGGGAAACTTTAAATGAGAAAACTTTACTGGAATTGAAGTTTTGTTTTGTTTCGTTATGATCTCAAACGACAAAAGCTATTCGATTTTTACTTGAATTGAATTTTGTTTGTAGTGTCTAATAGAGTAATAGGTCACGGAATGATCAAATAATTTCAAACAAAATAAAATGCTGAAATCATAGCTATATTTGACTAACAAAAGTTTAATAATTATATTTTTTTTTTGCTAAAAGGGATATTTGACTAACGGAATGATCAAAAATTTTTTTTTTTTCCCAAAAGTTTAATAATTACACAGCAGCTCTATGTTCCAAAAATTGTTAGGTGCTCGGACGGTAAGGGTGGACATAGCACCTAATCAATAAATCGGAGATTAAACAGGGATTAATCAGAGATTAGTTTTAGGGTTTTAAAACTATTTTAATATTTTTAAATATATTAATCCATTATATTTAAATTTTTCTATGATATTTTTTTTTTAAATTGCAGTAAACACATAAAACATATTTTTAAAACAAAATTTTATGATTTTTATTAAAATTTTGAACATAGGTTATTGTAAAATATCACAAAAACTCCTAATATAAATGTCTGAATAACAAAAAAAAAAGATTATCTAGCGGCGAATGTGGACCTAACGATTAGACGCTAGTCGGACGGCGAATGTGGATCTATTGACTAGACGGGAAGTAATCGGAGCTAGGCAGAGATTTTTAGAACAAAGGTTCTTATAAAATGTTATGAAAAAAGCTATTTCCCCAAATCCCCTAAAAAAATTTATTTTTTCTTCCCACTTGTAATTGAAATTTATCTTCATTGTTTTCAACTTGTTATATTGTACTTCACTAATTCCAATCATTTTTTCCCTCATAAAGCAATCAAGTAAAAGTTTAAAACTAAGCTTCTCTAATAATATAAAAGCAATTAAAAACATATGGTATGAAATTTATAATTTATAATTCATTATTTTTATATTTTGGAAATTTGAACAAAGGTCAACAAAATATTTCTCAAATATAGCAATCAATTAGAAGTCTAAAACTTATTTTCCTAATGATGTGAAAAGCAATTTAGAACACGTGATATGAATTTTATAATGTATCATGTAATTAAGTTATAAAATTCATACCACGTGTCCTAAATGAAATTCTTATATCGTTATGAAAACAAATTTGACACTTTTAGTTGATTGCTTTATAAAAGATATTTTTTTGTTTGAATTCCTAAAATATGAAAATAATGAATTATATATCATCATTTATTTATTTTTATTAATTCGAAAATTTCTCATACTCTTGTATAATTAATAATAAATAAATCCATCATTTAAAGTTAAAACTCATATAAAATCTCCAATTCAATACATCACAAAACTAGAAAGGCAGTTGTTAGGGTACATAAATTAACTTTTATGTATAATAATAATTATAATAGTTTTCAGATTTTTATTTCCTTAAAATTCTCAATTGGAAAGTGTTTCTACTTTCCATATATTTGACTTACAATTCTTCACCGCCTTCTGAAACCCTATATATATCTCGACTAGGCTTTTTCATTCAGTCCCGCATTTGTCGATTCTCATAGCTCTCTAAATCACTGTGAAATCGGAATTGCGATACTCTTCGGAATCTTCTGGTATGTCACGACTTAGGGTTTTAGATCGTACAATTATTCTTTCCATGACTCGATTTCGTACTCGTCTTTAGTTTTTCGTATGATTTCTGCAGTTTCTGCTACTGATTTTTTTTCACGTTGATCGTACGACATTGATCGAGTTAGGGTTACGTTTCTGTTTCTATGTGGTTTGTTGATGGTGCGAACTCCTTGATTTCTTTCAATCTTTTTCTCAAATTCTTTGAATTGGTGTGTTTCTTCTTCTCTTGATGATTCTTTCATCTTATCTTGTTATTTTGGTGATACGATTAGTTTTGATTTCTGTTGTAGGTTGTGTTAATTTCTCCGTGTTGATTACAGAATTTGGTTGAAGAAAGCTTGATCTGAGAATGGCGCCGCAAGCTATAGTTGATTTGGAGGAAGGATGGGCCTACATGGAGACTGGTGTTAAGAAGATACAAAGGATTCTGGACGAATTTCCTGAGCCACCAGTTGTGCCGGAACAATACATACATCTTTACACGTAGGTTTTGTTTATATAATGTTTTTTTTTTTACAACAGTTATATACAGATACTTACCTCAGTGGATTCTTATGTGATTCACAGGACTATCTACAATATGTGCGTCCAGACACCTCCTCATGATTACTCCCAGGACCTTTATGATAGGTATAAGGCAGCAATTGCCGATTATAATCATCAAACGGTAAGTATGGTGATAGTTGGTTTATTGGATATTGCCCTGTACATAGAGCATAGAGAAATCAATAAGCTAATGATTGTATCTGTGGTTAGGTGTTGCCGTCTTTATGCAACAAGCATGATGAATATATGCTGAGAGAGCTTGTTCTGAGGTGGTCTAACCATAAAGTTCTGGTTAGATGGTTAACCCGCTTCTTCTACTATCTTGACCGTTTCTTCATTCCTCGGAGGTCTCTTTTATCACTGAATGACGCTGGCTTGGCATCCTTCCATGACCTGGTTTGTCATTCATTGCCTAGTTTTGTAGCTCCTAAGTTTGCATTGTTGCCTCAAAGTTTTTCCTAACTGTACGTGCAATTCTATACTTCAGGTTTATCAAAGCATTAAGACTAAGGCCAAAGACGCTGTAATAGCAGTTGTAAGTATGGTGTCTGTAATGAAATTATTTGAGTAACTCTGATTCACCCTGATTTTTGATTCACACAAATTGTATTTGCCAGATTCATAAAGAACGTGAGGGCGAACAGATTGATAGGGCACTATTGAAAAACGTAATAGATGTCTATGTTGGGAATGGGATGGGACAGATGGATAAATATGAAGAGGATTTTGAAAGCTTCATGCTTAAAGATACTGCATCTTACTACTCTCGCAAGGTCTCAAGGTGGATCCAGGAGGATTCTTGCCCTGACTACATGCGAAAGTCTGAGGAGTGTATAAGAAAGGAGAAGGAGAGAGTCGGTCACTATTTTCATTTAACCACTGACACAAAACTACAGAAGGTTGGTTCTGATTCTGTTTTGGCGTCTACACTAGATTTCTGACACTGATAGCTATTGGCTTAATTATTTATTTCTGAATGCAGGTAGTGCAAAATGAATTGTTGGTAGTGGTTGCAAAACAGCTTCTAGATAATGAGCACTCAGGGTGCCGTGCAATGCTAAGAAATGGAAAGATGGATGATCTCTCGAGGATGTACAGGCTTTATAATCCAATCAGCCAAGGGTTGGAACCTGTTGCAGACGTATTCAAACAGCATGTTACTGCAGAGGGGAATGCCCTTATCAAACAAGCAGACGACGCAGCTAGCAATCAGGCTGCAAGTACCGGTGGCGCCCCTGAACAGGTGCTTATCAGAAAAGTAATTGAGCTACACGATATATACATGGTGTATGTGACCGACTGTTTTCAGAGCCACACCCTCTTCCATAAGGCATTGAAAGAGGCATTTGAAGTCTTCTGTAACAAAACAGTGGCTGGAAGTTCCAGTGCAGAGTTACTTGCAACGTTCTGCGATAATATCCTCAAGAAGGGAGGAAGTGAGAAGCTGAGTGATGAAGCTATTGAAGCAACGCTTGAGAATGTGGTTAAGCTGCTTACATATATAAGTGACAAAGATCTTTTCGCCGAGTTTTACAGGAAGAAGCAAGCCCGTAGGCTCTTATTTGACCGCAGCGCTAGTGACGAACATGAAAGAAGTATGCTTACAAAGCTCAAAGAACTACTCGGTGGCCAGTTTACTTCTAAGATGGAGGGCATGGTGACGGATATGACATTGGCCAAAGAAAGCCAGAACGAGTTTGCAACCATAACCAATTGCAAAACCGCAATGGGGATTGATTTAACTGTCACTGTTCTTACCACTGGTTTTTGGCCAACTTACAAAACATCTGACCTCAATCTACCCAATGAAATGGTAATAGTTAAATCATTATTTTCTAGGTCTTTGGTTGGGACAAGAAAAGAAAAGATTTTCTCAGCTCCAGTTATTCTTTTGTTTTTTTCAGGTCAAGTGTATTGAAGATTTCAAAGGCTTTTATGAAATGAAAACCAGCCATAGGAGACTTTCATGGATATATTCTCTGGGAACTTGTCAGATTGCTGGTAAATTCGATGCAAAACCAATCGAGTTAACCGTTTCTACCTACCAGGTAAATCTTTTTGGGTTTTTTGGTTTGTTTTCTCGTGACTCATCTGTTGTACATTGATTACTTATATTGATCTTTCTTTCAGGCTGCTGTGCTTTTGCTTTTCAACAACACAGACAGATTGAGCTACACGGAGATCCTGGAACAACTTAACCTTAGCCATGAAGATCTTGTCAGGCTGCTTCATTCACTGTCATGTGCTAAGTACAAGATTCTTCTAAAGAAACCAGTCTCAAGAAACATCTCTAAAACCGATACTTTTGAATTCAACTCCAAGTTCAATGATAAAATGCGGAGAATTAAGGTATGATGATGAGCAGCATTGTGATATTTTACATGTAGCCGTGGATTATTATTAATAGATGAGTTATTGTTAAACATGAACAACAGGTCCCTCTTCCTCCAGTGGATGAACGGAAGAAAATAGTAGAAGATGTTGACAAAGATAGACGCTATGCTATTGATGCAGCCGTTGTTCGGATCATGAAGAGCAGAAAAGTGTTGCCGCATCAACAATTAGTCTCCGAATGTGTCGAGCATCTTAGCCGAATGTTCAAGCCTGATATAAAGATGATAAAGAAACGGATTGAGGATTTGATCAGCAGAGATTATTTGGAGAGGGATAAAGAAAATCCCAACACTTTCAAATACGTTGCTTAGTCAAAAGCACATTATACAAAACTAAAAAGGGTGTTATAGTTTTTTTTTTTGGTTTTGTAAATGGTTTTACCATATTTGGATGGATTGGTTGATCGGAAAAGACAAGTTGTCTGTAGCTATTTTTTCATAAATACTTCCTTATTCAATCGAGCTTGACTTTCAAAATTCCTTTATTATCTAGAAATCCTTTTGGAGTCCATTTAAATTAGGCGAAACGTTTAAATGATTCTAGAGTTTGAAGTTTATCTGTAGTACTGACTTTGGAGTCCATTTAAATTTAAGACTATTTCGACTATTTTTCGGTAACATTTTTAGATGAATTGAATGAAACTGTAGTTTCACGGTCCTTATGGCTAACTTCTTCCTAAGTTGTCATATACATATGTAACAAGTTGGTAACTTCAATCTTTTAATCTCGAGCAAGTCTCACAAATCAAGGTCCTAACACTATACACTTGAGCAGTGAACAAACAAGTTTTATATAGGCTGTCTTCAATTTTCCAACCACTTCTTCTCTCTGAGTATGGCCTGTGGTGATATATATCATCATTCATAACTACCGGTTTATGGATTCCATTGCAAGCTTCACCACTTGCAACAGTTTCTCCATGTCCTGAAAATTGAAATCAAGAGCCCTTTTGATGGATGTTATACCATCACTACTGTATCGGGTGTCAAACCATTTTCCTTTAGCAGCTGCAAATGCTATCTGCGCTTTTCTTGAGGCATCCATTGCAAAGCTTACCTTTTGCGACTGCACGAACAAAATAAATTGATATAAACCAACACATCCAACAGGGTGATTCAGATCAATGATTATTACACAAAATCTGATGACGTAGCACAAACTATACTCATTTTCATGATGATTGTTAATGATGATGGTAATGATATGAGTGGATTATGTTTCAAGATGATTCCTACTCCCTTTGCTCACGCAAGCAATTTTCTCACTACGTCACTAAATGAAAACATTTAGTCGTTTAAACCCAGCCTAACTAGAGCAGCTAAAACGTTCTGTAAACCTAAACTTGAGAATTTTACGACACCTCTTCTCAAGTAACATAATTGAACTTACAAATGCCAAAAGCTGTGAAAGAGAGGAATTGTTTCCTGAAGAGATGACATGGTTTCCGGTTACTCTAGGGGATGATCTCACAGTGTTGGACAAGGCAACCTTTTCCGTTGCGAATGTGTGGTTGGAATTTTCACCATCAGAAGCCAAGGAAGGAGATTCACCTATTTTAAACCCAAACAGAATGGAAAGATAATTCATCATAATCATGCTCGCAAGTAACAAACTACAACAATATCTTTAAAACAATGTTGTATATGTCTTTTTCGCAAAACAAAAAACGAGCTGTTCATATACTTCAATTTTTTCTGCGAAACTTGTTTCTCAGTCATTAAATGCAGCCTGAGTGTTTATAAGCTTTTCCTAATCTGGTTTACGTATACCCCATTTATTGTAAATACATAAAGTACAAGTACTACGATGTTCTTCGGATAACTTTAACAAGAAATTGAGAGTTTATCCAAATTCTCATAACCATCAAAGAATCTTCTAAATTGTGATAAATTTGCCCAGATCAAAACATTTAGAATATAGCTTATTTTTTAAAATACCTGAAGGAATCACTTGCAAAGCTGCTTGCAACTCATATCTGTATCTGCTTATGTTTCCATGGGATGAATAAGTTATCCTTAGATAAGCTACTTCCATACATTTATAAGCCAGAGCAGCAGCCCCCATATCTTTATTTTTCTCGTATTCATGAGCGCAGAACCTGTTACATTACAGTATAGAATTAATAGTATCAGGACACGGTTCACTAGAATCTCTTGACATGCTAGAAAATATCTACAGGACGCAATGCAGCAGCTGAGTGAAACTGAGAAGGCAACATGAACAAGTACCATTACAGTGAAAGGCTCCCTCTAAATAGTCAACTAGAAGACTTAGTTACGTTGACTATCAGAAGGATGCAGCTATCTCACTCCCAACAGGTGCACAACAAATCGAGAAGAAGAAAGTCACAAATTTAGATCTTGCTGAATGCCAAACTTACTCGCAAAGTTTTGCTGTGCTGCCATAAATATCCCTGGATCTGGCAATGCTCGTATGTGTGGCATGCTCAGTGCCAGATGACTCCAAAAGGGAGGCTCCATGAAGAAATTTAAGCGCTGCCTGAAAGTAAACACCTGTGCTCTCGTTTTTGGACCCACCATTCTGCAAAATGTTACGGGTAAATGTTAAGCCAGGGGAGAGACAACAGATATAACCACTGCAACATTTTGCCATAAATATGTCAAACCTTAAGACGATCAGCCATGTGTTTCAAGTCAGTAGCCTCTTTGATTGAGTTGGAGACAGCCTGACTCGCAGATTCCTTTTTCAAAGGGCTTAAGCCAACAAGATCCTTATGCCTACTTCCATTTTGCTTTTGGTTCCGTGGACCTTCATCATGGGTCACATTGTGATTCTCATTTCTCAGTATCTGTTTCTTTGTATTTGATATCTCACTGCCATGTCCCAAGACTTCAATTTGATCTGTGCCAGCTAGTGGAGCTGATCTATTCTTTAATTTCTCAGCGGTCACTTCCAAGTGGTTACTTTTTCCCCGGAAACTTTTTGCTCTATCAGGTTTCTGTGGAGAAGAAAAATGACTACCATTATCTAGCTTAGTATTAGGATCTTGATATTCCCTTGAGTCTTCTTTATTGCTCTCCATAAATACTTTTCTAGCAGGTCTTCTTTTGCTTCTACTTTCCTTTGTTTTTACTTCAACAGCAGTGCCAAGATCTTGCACTTCATTCACCGTACCCCAGTTATTAGTTTTCGACGGTGCAGATGACCCCTCTTCCCTATTCTTTCTTTGAGATTCGCCCTCTGTGCAACTCTCACCCGAATATCTCCCTAAATTCTTGGGTTTATACTTTTCAGTTGAACAATTCTCATCGTATGTTGTTTCTTTATCCCATGAATGTGTGGCTTGCATTGTGATGTGCGAATTATTATCCTTGGAATTTTCTGCAGCCTTCTTTGTTGTCCCTAGTTTATCGATAGTGCTATAACGTTCACCATCTCGGCATCTTTTTAATGTATCACCAGCACTAGAGTCAGCATTATGGTGTTCAGTTGCAGGAGCAACTGATTCAACTAGTGAATCTTTGCCTTCGTTGACCTTAATTTTGATAATTTCAGAACCCAAATCCTTACACAAACTAGGAGAGGATGCTGTATAAGGAAGATGAGAAGTACTATCTCCACCATATTCCTGACAAACTCCTCTGTCCCTATCACAACTTTCAATACTAAGAGGCAACTCCTTTCCATCAGAACTTGAACCCTGTAGCCACTTTTTCTTTCTAACTTTCTCTCCACTTGACTCCATTACTGCGGCTTCTCTGCCTCTCATACAATCTCCAGTTTCTTTATTTTCCTTCAGTTTCCTTTTTCTGCCATCATGTCCATCATGGAAGGAAGCCTTCACAATTTCCTTCACTTTTTGGGCTGAGGCTTGAGTAGTCGTCATAGTTTGGTTATAAGCTTCGTCCAGAATTTTGCTGGATCCAGGTTGATCTACATCCGAAAATCGTGATTTTCCAGTCTTTTGTTTCTTAGAACTCCCAGAAAGTTGTTCCTTTTCAGGTTTAGTTCCAAAATTCTCCATTCCTCCTACAAGTGTATTTATCAAGCGCATCAGATAGTTTGAACAGAAAGGAAATATAATAGGGAAAATCAATATGTTTCAGAAATAATACCATCAATGGAATGCTTGTTTTCCCCTTCCCATCTAACACTCTGCTTAGTGTTGTGCCTATCTTCATTTAAATCACTCGATATAGTTAGGTCTTTCGAATCTGGTTCACATCCTAAAGGATGATTACATGTCTCTTCATCATTTTTACCACTGTTGAAACTCTCCTCCAATGCATTTACTTCTGAAAGCTTTTCTTTCTCAGCTTTAAACACTGAACTTCTTTGTTTTTCATTTTTTGATTTTATCGAATCACCAACAAATCCCTTGTATACGTCTTCGCATCCTCCAATATCTTCCTGCAATTTATCTGGTACATTCTTAGTAACTATATTTACAGCGGCATCCTTGCCTCTCAAACTATTCATAGCAACAATGGAGCTTGAACTTTTTTGTGACTTCTGAGCTTTAGGCAGTTTTGAGTTAAAATTTTGCTCTTCACTTCCTGTCTCACTCTGACTACACTTAACCACAGAAGAATAATCTACATGTTCAATACTTAGAGCTTTCTCCCGCTTTGATTTACTTTCCGACGAGTTAAGAGTTTCACCTTCTGTAAGGTGCACCTCTTTTCTTGTGTTAATGCTTTCAGTTTCCTTAACACTTTCATCTGGAAATGCCACTACATTATCTTCCAGTTCAGGCTTTGAACCCATCAAAGCGGCATCCAGGTCAGTGTTTTTCCTTCCTCTTAATGTACCCTCAACATAAGAATCTGATACTTGACCAATCTCTTTTGCCGGATGGATATATGATGGTGATACACAGGACAAAATCGGAAGCTTCAGAGTCTTAGAAACAAGCTCCTCACATGACTGTTTGTCAGCTTCTTTTTCAGTATTGGATACAATACGATTATCGTCAAGTCTGTTTGGCGGCCGCTTATACTTTCCCCTATCCTTAAACTTTTCCTTCTTCCCAGTGGAAAACTTACCAGCACGCTTTTGTGAATCAGAAACACCCAAAACATCGGGTGCACTTTTTGAGTCTGAGCTGTTGACAGAACCAAATCCAGCATCTTTCATAATCTTCTCTTCCTTTCCAAACTGAATAAGATCATCAGAGAGAGGAGATAAAAGCTGATCTTGATGCAAAGGGAACGACACCATAGCCTACACACAAAGGAATGTGTCAAGAACAAACTCATTTTCATCATTGTTCAACACAAGGAACAGAGAAAAACAAAAACAAAAAAAATCACCATAAGAATTTTAGTAGGCGAATCACCAATCCCATAGAGTAACCCTTCTTCAATTTCTGATAGGCAATTCATCCGCGATGTTGATGGTGGGATACTGAGGCCTTGTTTACTAATGGTTGAAACGTTTTTCAGTGATGAGAGATCACTGGAACCAACTTTTATACGGAGTTTGAGAGTCTTATGATTCGATGGAGCAGAAGTAGAACTTTTTGTGACACAATTTTGTTTGCTATCAGGTGTCGCTATATTACTTGATTTGACGAACTTTTTAAATTTGTCCAACACATCGGAAGCAGGAGCTTTTGAAGTGGATCCAGCTCTTGATACTTCAGGTAAAACCGATGAAGCTGAGCAATTAGACCGAACTCCCTACAAAATAATTGAACATTTACGCATATAAAATTGAAATTCACTATAAATGCCTGTCTGAAAAACGGAAATATTCAACCCCAAAGCTTAAGCATATAAAAGTGATCTTACTTACCACTTGGTTATGAACTTCAGGTGGACTCTTAGGACGTGAACAAACAGGAGATCTCTGATACATAGACAAAAACGAACCATAGCCACCAAACTTTGAACCTACATATACACATTCAATTCATAGATGATAAGTTGCCAAAAAGATGCCTCAAAGGTAACATTTCTAAAAAAGAAGTAAAATTTCTATTTGCTATACAAACTTACCCAAATTTTCAGCAGAAACACCACCTTCAAAATCTTTCTGAAAATGTCCCAACACATTTTCGAGTTTCTCATCCTTTAAAAAAAAAACGGAAAATTTAGAAAGGATTCAAAGTAGTATAAATCAAAGAGTTAAGAGAAAGATCTTTGAAAGGTAAGACGAAAAGTTTACAATATAAGAGAGAGCAACATCTGGGTCAACGCAAGATACATAAGAATGTGTGCTTTCTTCTTCCAAGTCGCTATCTTCCATTACCTCTTCCTCTAATCCGCCAAACCCTAACCCTAAATCGCTTCTTGCATCGCTGCTGCTCACAGAAATCATCTAAAACCCACCTTATCTCCGATCAATCCCCAGAAGCTAATCTTCCAATTTTTCAGGAAAATTCAGATCGAGATGGGAAATTCTTAACTACCCATTTCATAGACTAGGACAAAGCAGCCGATAAATCCGCTAAATTCGTTGAAAGCTGCTCGAACGGGTTCAGGATTTGAGCTCCGGTGAAGAAATTTGGAGGAGCTAAAAGCTTCTATCAAGATCGAAACGAGATTCCTACGTTTGATTTCAAAATTCTGTATTTTGATTCCTCATTCTCTAGTCGCTATTTTCTCGAACCAAAAAAAAAAAAAAAAAGAAGACATTATTTCTAAACAAAAATAATTTCCTAAAAAAAAGAGGAAACTCAAAACGAGTTCGATTTCAATTTCGGACCAACAAAGCAAAATTCAACGTGACAGTGACGCCACGGTTTAAAAGTGATCAAGTCGGTAATCAAGTCGGTAATTTAATTCTCCAACTTTTGCAATGTTACAATTTTATTCTCCAAGTTTCATGGTTACGAAATAAATTTTGAAATTTGCGTTGACTTTGCAAATTTGGGCTTCAAAATGGTCCAACTTTAAACACTAAACAGAACACGTTAACATCTTCTCATGTCTTCTCTCTTCTTCCCAAAATTCCCAAATCGACTCAAGTGAGTGAACTGTAGTTCCCAAACATAGTCATTTGTTTATATGTTTTTAGATCAATGTTTTGTCTCACCAAGATTATGCAATCAAAACCATGATTCTACGATATAAATATGTGCAGACACAAAATCCGTAAAGTGAGAAACAGAATCAGAGATGTTGGCCGGAGAAGGAAGAGTTTGACATATAAAGAATTCAGAGAAAACTGATCATGTTGTTATCGGAGCCTTTAAATCTGATAATCAGATTCAGACCATTGAGAAGCCAAAGAAAAGGGACTTTTGATTCAGATATATGCATCTTTTCATCTTCTCAGTGCGTCGAATCTCACTTGAGTTGCAGTTGTCAAATGTTTGAGCACAAAAGACTTCTCCGTAGACATATACTGAAAGTATTTAATCTCTTGGACATAAGAGAGCTCCTATCTCGGTATATACTTCATCGATGGATGAAGAACGCAGAGTTCGGAATTGTGCATGATATGGAATCATGTGTGAATGATCAGGATCTTATATGTTTGGTTAAGATTTTATGCGTGAGGGTGGGAAGAAACTTTGTTGGCCGATGAAAAGATGTTAATATTCCACATCGGTTATATAAAGTATTAACATTAGTGTATAAGGGATATGGGTCAATCCACTCATTGCCAATTGATTTTGAGTTGGAATCTTATAAAACTTAACATTGTATCAAAGTCTCGTTTGTTAATCCAAGTAAGGTGGCCCAAGAAGAGTTTATTATCGTTCCTAAAGTGAGATTCGGTTTGGAATGGACTGATAAGAGTCATCATTTCGAGAGGGCGTGTTAATATCTCATATCAGTTATATAAATAGATTAACACTAATATATAAGGGATATGAGTCAATCACCCATTGCCAATTAGTTTTGAGTTGGAAGTACATATAACTTAACAAGAGATCAGTTTGAAAAATGTACGATCAATCTTCTTGATTCATATCAATTATGTAAGATTTAACATGAATATTTATGTTACCACGGTAAAGAATTCGTGTATTTAACTGAGCATGATAGAAAGTTGTATATGAATTTTGATTCTGCAAACTTAAATAATGGTTCACCTACGTATATGAACCCAATAAAACCAAAAAATAAATACAAACGAATCATAAGAAGAGAAGGAGAAGATAAATCAAACTGAAATAACATAACTTGTATCATAATAAGACACAAATTTGTAGCATAAACTTCCAAAAGACATGAAACCAAATCAAGCTAAATTTGTTTGAGAATTCAGAGAAGGAGAAGACAGATTTGTAGTTATAAACATTCAAAAACACAAATATGTTTGAGAATTCAATTCAGAGGAGAGACAAATATGTAGTTAAATACACCAATTGTGTTTGATAATTAAGAGAAGGAGAATCACAACTTCTAATCACAGAATCACATCTCCATTACGTCAGTGTTCGCCTAGTCCCCTGTCACGGTGGAGTTGTTCGCCGGGCGACAGTGGAAGGAGAAGCAAAAAATGGTGGGATTTTTTTTTGTTCTTACGTATTCAGTTTGTTATTTAACGTTGACAATTATGAAGTCTAATTATGTAAAGTCAACACAAATTTGAGGATTTATTTTGTAACCATAAAAGTTGGAGAATAAAATTATGACATTGCAAAAGTTGGGGAATTTTATGGTCATTTTCCCGTAATTTCCTACATAATATTGACAATTATTAGAGTTTGTCTTAAAGGGAGATTTACAAAATAATCCTCTAAATAATTTAAGGCATGTACCCAAAGCGGTGTAATTACATCAATATGGGCTTTGCTTCTCTGGATATGAAACCTTAATGGGTCTTTAGTATTGATTGATGGGCTTCATTTATCAGATAATGAACGATCCTCATAATTGCAAAAGTCGTCCACAATTTCAAAGAATAACCCACTTGTTTGTTTTCTTTCTACCTGAGATGCTTATCTTGAAAACGTTAAAGTCTGTTGTATAAACCAAAAGGATGTTGATTGTTTGACTGTTCAATTAAAAAAACAAATAAAAATTTAATATCTGATAGTCTATGTGCTTACGCTCTAAAACCAGTAACGTGTTTTTATTATTCATCAATAATCAAATGCATGTGTCAGTTTTATGCATATCGTATTAATGTTGCAATATCATATCCCAACAAAACTATTAAGATGACTGTTGTAAAATATGTTTTTTTTGGGGGGGGGGGGGGGGTAAAAATGTATCTTACATATGATCGTATATAATATAATAGTACGCATTTTAAGTTTTAGTATGCTTTCATCGCCTTATCTTATTAAAAAGGAGTAGCAAAGTAAAATTCAAACCGTAATATTGCAATAAAATTCAAACCTTGGAGTAGGAATAATGATAGGAGATGATATAAATTATAGTATTAACGAAGAATCTATGGATGTGTCAGGAATATAAAATAGTAACAATCGTCAATCGAGATAAAAGAGGAAAAGTCAAGAAAGGCACCCCCGCGGCCCCTTATCTTATTATTTTATCACCAACTTGTGCTTCTATGACCCACCCACGCTCTTTCCTCTCTTCCTATGTTTATTTAGAGTAAACAAAGACTAGTCGTTTGTCTAACCCAAAACTGGATATAATTTCTGTCATTTTCACTTGAATAGAAGCTAAATCACGAAACCATACTTTTAAAACTCAAAAATGTCACACCATTATCCTCATTATTCAAATTAACCGACACAACAACAAAATTTCCCTATAAATACACACACACACTCCAATCATCTTCATCTTCATCATCATCATCTCTAATGGCGTCTGCTCCCATCATATTAGCCGTTCTTCTTCTCTTCGTCTTCTCACTCTCATCATCTGCTAAAACATCATTCCGTCCAAAAGCTCTCATTCTCCCTGTAACAAAAGACCAAACTACCCTCCAATACACAACCGTCATCAACCAACGGACACCTCTCGTATCCGCCTCCGTCGTCTTTGACCTCGGTGGTCAATTTCTCTGGGTCGATTGCGACAAAAACTACGTCTCCACCACTTACACCTCCCCTCGCTGCCGCTCCGCTGTGTGTTCACGCGCCGTCTCCAGTGGCTGCAGCGAATGCTTCTCTCCTCCGAGACCTGGCTGTAACAACCACACTTGCAGCTCATTTCCATCCAACCCCGTCATCAGTACCGCAACTTCCGGCGAAGTTGGTTTAGACGTTGTGTCCATTCAGTCCACTAACGGATCGAATCCGGGTCGGGTCGTTAAAATACCCAATTTGATTTTTGTTTGCGGGTCAACGTTTCTGCTTAAAGGACTCGCTAGAGGAACCGTCGGTATGGCTGGACTGGGACGTCACAGCATCGGATTACCGTCGCAATTCGCCGCCGCGTTTAGCTTTAACCGAAAATTCGCCGTCTGTCTCAGTTCCGGAAGAGGCATCGCCTTCTTCGGAAACGGGCCTTACGTTTTCCTCCCTGGAATCGAGATCTCAGGCCTCGAAACGACGCCGTTGCTCATCAATCCGGTGAGCACTGCTTCCGCGTTTTCACAAGGTGAGAAATCCACTGAGTATTTCATTGGCGTGACGGCGATCAAAATCTCCGAGAAATCAGTTCCGATCAACAAGACGCTTTTGAAGATTGACGGAAAGACCGGAATCGGAGGAACCAAATTCAGCACAGTGAATCCATACACGGTGATGGAGACATCGATCTTCAAAGCCTTCACATCGGCGTTCGTCAGAGAAGCCGCTGCGAGGAACATCACTCGAGTACCGTCGGTGAAACCGTTCGGCTCGTGTTTCAGCACGAAGAACGTCGGCGTCACGCGCCTTGGATACGCCGTGCCGGAGATCGAGCTGGTGCTTCACAGCAATGACGTCGTATGGAGGATCTTCGGAGCTAACTCAATGGTGAGTGTCAGTGATGAAGTCATCTGTTTGGGGTTCGTTGACGGTGGAGTCAACGCGAGAACCTCTGTGGTGATTGGAGGGTTTCAGTTGGAGAATAATTTAATCGAATTCGATTTGGCGAGTAACAGATTTGGGTTTAGTTCTACGTTATTGGGCCGTCGTACTACTTGTGCCAACTTCAATTTCACTTCCACTGCCTGATTAATTTATTTAATCATTCTCTTCATAATAAATGTTTTTAGTGGTTACATGGGCTTGCCATCTTTTAAATGGTAAAAGTCTGAGCTTTGCGTTTTTTTTTTGATATGAAATCATAATGGATATTATTATCGATAGATGGCTTCATTTATCAGATATTTAATGAACGTCCTTAATTAACTAATTATCTCATAATTGCAAAAGTCGTCCACGTTTTCTTTCTACCTGAGACGCTTATCTTGAAAACGTTCCAAGTCCTTTGTAAACCAAGAGGATGTTGATTGTTTTGACTGTTCAATCAAAAAACAAATAAAATTTAGTATCTGATAGTCTATGTGCTTACGCTCTAAACCAGTAACGTGTTTATATTCTTTAGCATATACATTAATCAATGTGATCCAAAATCAAATGTATGTGCCGATTTTATACATATACTATAATACTAATATGTAGCTTTATTTGTAAATTCACTATGATATTAAACCCAAAAAAAAAACTATGAAAACTCATATCCAAAAAGGATATTAAACCCAAAACTAAAATTCATTTGTTTTTATTGAACAGTCAAAATAATCAACATGCTCTTGGTTTACACTAATATTAAACCCAAAACTCATATCCTAATGATTTGTACTAATATTTTACCGTGACGTTTGAAAGTATTCCATTGAAAAGTCTAATGATAGTATTCAGTGTGGAAGGAAAGAAACGCATTGGTGTATGCAGGAGGGCATAGTGATGCAGATAAAGTGATAGCAAAAGCTCTGGAAGACTCGGAAAAATGGTCTCGACTTCAAGAGATGGAGTTAGAAACACTAGGTACCAAGGTATTTTTAGTGAAAGGGGAACGAAAATAGACAAAACCAAGTGTGGGGATGTTAAAATGCAACGTGAATGCCTTATGAGGTAACTTTGAGAGTATGTGTGGAGGCTCATAGCTATTAAGAGATTATAAAGGGGATGTGTGCTACCATGCACGGGATGTTTTCCTACCAGCCCAAAATAACTTACAGCTGAGCTTCGTTGCATTGTGTGGGTGGCACAGAGTTTAAAAGATTTACGGATTGAAGATATTGAAATTTAGTCAGACTATACGATGGTGGTAGAAGCGATAAATAACCACAAAAATTGGTCTCGGTTTCGTACTTACTTGGACAGATACAATCGGCTTCGTCGGCATTTCCGCAGTTGTGAGATAAAATTATCTTCTTATAAAGCAAATGGAGCAGTTCGCCGGATAGGTAAGAGCGTAACAAAGGATAACGATTTATTCCTAACTTGTTTTGGGAGGACCAGCGTGGCTTCTATCAGTCACTGATGAGGTTTGTGCCTCTTAAACATTAACTTAGAACTGGCTGTCTTTTTTATTTTCTTAGAATATGCTCTGTTTCTGTTTTTTCTACTTTTGTGTTACTCTGTTTTTCACTTTCAGGGTGTTTAGCTACTATCACACGTTAAAAAAAAAATGATAGTATTCGGTGGATCGTGACCGTTGTTTTTATGTTTATCCCGCAAAATATTTTTACGTAAACATGATAAAAAAAAAAAAAATTGATGACCTGAAATGTTCAAAAGCTATTTGTTACATATATCACAGTTAACAAACGTCAATCAATAAGAGGAAAAGTCAAGAAAGTCACCCCCCGCCCACCTGGCATTTACTTGATCACCCAAGTTGTGCTTCTATGAGACTATCCACGCTGTTTCCTCTCTTCCAAGTATTTATCCTCAGTACTCCCTCTGTTTCACTTTATAGTTTTTTGGAGGTTTTTTTATATGAAATAAGTATTATTTGGTTTTTAATATAAATTTTTAATAAGGTTTATTTTGTTAATTATCCCTATTATTTTAATTTGATAACTAATAAAAAGAACTTATTTAGTATATTGATAAAAGGTAATAAAGAAAAATCCAATATTTTATTAATTTGTGCATAAAAACCTTAAATTACTATCACTCATTAATCAATGAAGTTAATTTTCTTAATACACTAACCCCTATATTTCATATCGAAATAAAATTAATTATAAACATGCTTAACTATTCTGTTTATTTTTGAGAATTCAAATTTATTTATAACTTCAATTAAAACAATAACAATTCTCTTTACGTTTATAATTTAAATAAATAATGTGTTTGATAATAAATATAGATATAATAAACTATAAACTCAAATGTGTATGTATTTTTGATTTGAAATAATTGTTGGACAGTATAATTTATTTTCAATACGAAAAGATATTGAACTATCATACTAAAGTTTATCTCACTTAAAGTAAACAAAGACTGATACCAAAAATAAAAATAAAAATAGAGTAAACATAGACTAGTTTTTTTGTCTAACCCAAAACTGGATATAATTTATGTCATTTTCACGTAACCATATATCATTATTCTTAAAAGTCAAAAATGTCACACCATTATCCTAATTATTCAAGTTAACCGACACAACAACAAAATTCCATATAAATACGCACACACACTCCAATCTGCTTCTTCAACTCATCATCATCTTCATCTTCCTCATCTCTAATGGCGTCTTCTCCGATCATCTTATCCGTTTTTCTTCTCTGCATCCTATCACTTTCATCATCTGCTCAACCATCGTTCCGTCCAATACACAACCGTCATCAACCAACGCACACCTCTCGTCTCCGCCTCCGTCGTCTTCGACCTCGGTGGTCAATTTCTTTGGGTAGATTGCGACAAAAACTACGTCTCCACCTCTTACAGTTCCCCTCGCTGCCGCTCCGCCGTGTGCTCACGTGCCCTCTCTAGTGGCTGCAGCGAATGCTTCTCTCCTCCGAGACCTGGCTGTAACAACCACACTTGCAGCTCTACTCTAGACAACTCCGTCACCGGAACCGCAACTTCCGGCGAAGTTGGTTTAGACGTTGTATCAATTCAGTCCACTAACGGATCAAATCCGGGTCGGGTCGTTAAAATACCCAATTTGATTTTTGTTTGTGGGTCAACGTTTCTGCTTAAAGGACTCGCTAGAGGAACCGTCGGTATTGCTGGAATGGGACGTCACAGCATCGGATTACCGTCGCAATTCGCCGCCACATTTAGCTTTAATCGTAACTTCGCCGTCTGCCTCACTTCCGGAAGAGGCGTCGCCTTCTTCGGAAATGGACCTTACGTTTTCCTCTACGAAGTCGAGATCTCACGCCTCGAAACGACACCGTTGCTCATCAATCCGGTGAGCACTGCTTCTGCGTTTTCACTAGGTGAGAAATCCACAGAATATTTCATCGGCGTGACGGGGATCAAAATCTCCGAGAAACCAGTTCCGATTAACAAAACACTTTTGAAGATTAACGGAACTACCGGATCGGAGGAACCAAAATCAGCACAGTGAATCCATACACGGTGATGGAGACATCGATCTTCAAAGCCTTCACATCGGCGTTCGTCAGAGAAGCCGCTGCGAGGAACATCACTCGAGTACCTTCGGTGAAACCGTTCGGCGCGTGTTTCAGCACGAAGAACGTCGGCGTCTCGCGCGTTGGATACGACGTGCCGGGGATCGAGCTGGTGCTTCATAGCAATGACGTCGTTTGGAGGATCACTGGATCTAACTCAATGGTGAGTGTTAGTGATGCGGTCATCTGTTTGGGTTTCGTTGACGGTGGAGTCAACGCGAGAACCTCTGTGGTAATTGGAGGGTTTCAGTTGGAGGATAATTTGATCGAATTCGATTTGGTGAGGAACAGATTTGGGTTTAGTTCTACGTTATTGGGCAGTCATACTACTTGTGCCAACTTCAATTTCACTTCCACTGCCTGATTAATTTGTTTGATCAAAATAAATGTTTTTAGTTACTTTTGATATACTTTATGTTGTGATTAATAAGGGGCCAGTGCCTCATTTCTAGGCAATTTTTATTACTTGATTTGAATAATAATGTAATAACTTCAATAATGAATAATAGCTTTTCGTTTTCTCAAAATATGTATTTTTATTTATTTCAACCATGACAATATGAAGCCTTCATTATTTTTTAAATGTTGTTTATTACAAAGGTGTTTAGCTGGAACGGCCTTCGAATTGATCTCGAAGCATCTCATACTTCTTAAGCTCAATTATGGAGAGTGATGGCGAGAGCTGATCCATGGCCTACAAATACAAGTAAAAAAATGATGAACATATGAAACTCGAGATTTTCCAAGGAAGAAGAAACTACAACTTTGACGTATAATGAGATTCAATTTCGTTCGGATTCTGAGGTTTTTTACTCTATTTATGGAACAGTACTCTCCAAACTGATTAAACCGAATCAAACCAAATTTTACCATGAAAGTTTTGACTATTTGAGTAGATGAGGAAGAAGGTTTTACCTTTATAAAATCCACATACTCTACAACGACCGAGTCCGGATCGTCTTCTGGAGGAGAATCCCCTGAATCTGATTTTGAGACCTGCATTTGCCAAGGAACCAGATAGTACGTAATTTCGATAAGCTTTTACAGAAAGAAATAAAAACAACAAAAAGAGAGAACAAGATTAGAGGTTTTCTCACCTTTCGCTTAGCCGCCTGAAACCACGCATCAGCACACAATGCGTACATATCAGCGCCAGTGAATGTAGGGGAACACTTCTTTGCAACTGAATAAAGAGATACATCTTCGCTTAACTTAAATTTTCGAGTAAGAGCTTTCAGGACCCTGTAAAAGCAAGAATCAGAGAGTTTTTTCGTCACTGGGCAAAAATCATGGTTTTGATTCTAATTTAAATGTGTAACCTTTCTCTGTAAGACGCATCAGCATTTACTCCAACATATAGAAGTTTATCGAATCTGCCAGGTCGTAGAAGAGCTGGATCAATCAAGTCAGGTCTGTTGCTTGCTCCTATAATAAACAGATCCTGGGAAGAATCGCTGAGTCCATCAATCTCTGCAAGCATCTGAGAGACCACTCGATCCATGACCCCTCCAGAATCACCAGAAGCACCTCGAGCTGGAGCAAGAGAATCAAGCTCATCAAAGAAGATCACACAAGGTCGCGCTGACCTCGCCTACAATTGAAGATAATACATTAGTTTAAGAATCAGGACCATAGATTCAATAAGCTTCTTCTCGGGAAGACGAAATATAAATTACCTTTTCAAATATATCTCGAACATTTTTCTCTGACTCTCCAATATACATGTTGATTAATTCTGGACCTTTTACACTGAGGAAATTTAAGGAGCACTCTGTTGCCACAGCTTTTGCCAGCAAAGTCTATAGTTTTAAATCAAGAAACTGTAAATACAACTGCCAAAAATAGACTATTAACAGACCGCTTAAAGTCACAAAACAAAAAAGGCTTACTTACTTTCCCTGTTCCTGGAGGGCCATAGAGAAGCACACCAGAACGTTTACGCAATCCGGACGAAAATAAATCTTTATGCAGGAGAGGTAATTGAACTGTGTCCAATATCGATGTTTTCACATCCTCAAGCCCACCAACATCATCCCATTTCACATTCGGAACCTAAGAATACAAATAAACCTCTTAAGTTGTCTGCATCGAGAGTAACAAATATGCAAAGCTGTCTCATGAATAGGAAATCAAACGAGAAAACAGCACAGATAAAAAAAACTGTGGTTATGAAACCTTAGGAGCACCAAGAGCTGATGCATTTCTCTTCTTTGATCTGTCCAATGCTTTAGTAAAGTCTTCCTTAGCTGTTAATGTCTCACTGCTGCTATCTAATTGGCTTGCCTGGTCTTCATCACCTCCATGAAGATCATCTGACAGAGAGTTAATTCTCTTGGTCTCGGACTCTTGACTGCTGAATAAGTTGGCACCAGCATCAGCTACAAGAGCACGCAAGTCCCGAGGAAGGAAGCCAGAAGTTTGTCCCACCAATCCTTTCAAAAATTCATCTGAGCTGGTCTACAATGTGAAAATTATCTAAGCATCAAGCCTGAAGTTGTTAATTATAGTTTGACAATAGAAGAGTAATTGGATTTGTTATCTCTTAAATTTCAATGAGACGTAAATTAATTTAGTCCAAACTATATCATAATACAAAATACTAAAAAAATTTAGAGCATTGTACTCACATACATTAAGGAGTTGAGAAACACCTTGGAGGGATTGAGACAGCATTTTAGATCTCTGTTCGTCATTTAAAGAACCCATACGTATTTCATGGCTAAAGCAACGCCTGATTGTTGTAGAGAGACCCTCAGTACTTTCAGCAGATGCGATTAACAGCACTTGATGTCCCCTAAACTTCCCAACTTCATCTACAGACTGCATTAGCAGGTAAAGCATCATGAGGGAATGGATTCTTGAAGTCATCGTTTTTTTTTTTTTACTTATTACAGAACAAAAAGAGTTGATTTCTGCTTATCAGGGGAGAAAAGATGCTTTGTAGTTATGAATCGTATATAACAAAAGAGTGAACTTTAGTGAAACTGTGCAACATGCAATGAAGAACCAAGGAAAGAAATGCAAATCTTACAGAATTGCTATTCAATTTTTCTTCCATGGAACTGTATTCACCATTCGAAACTGGCTCAGTGAGTTCCCTAATGACTGATGCAATTTCAGAGGACACACCAATTCGATCCCCCTGTGAACCATCCTGAGAGCCCAGATTTTTAAAAACCTCGAAATGGCGAAGCAGAAGTATCGTTGGTGAATACCTGTAACAATGAAACCAAATGAAAAAAAGGCATTCGCCAAGCTGTGGATAAAATACATTTCCAGAAAGAAGAGCTCAGTGATTACCAATATTGTGAAGGTATAGTAATTTTCATTTCACAAAATACAATCAGTTACTTATTGCAGAGCATATAGCAAGCCACTATGCGTAGTAAGAATAATGAATATCTGAAAGAAAGAAATAAAAATAATGTTTTACCTTCGTGCCATATTAAAAGTCTGTGCCAAAGCAGTAGATGTTTTCCTCTCAGATGATGCTAATAAACTGTGGCAGCTATATTCAACTACATGCAGCCCCAACCTCCTAGCAACGTAGCTAACAACAGTTCTCTTCCCGCACCCTTAAACAAGCATTAGATTATTAGCACCTGATTCATTTATATGCATAAAGCATAAAAATGTACAAATTTTGGCTTCTTCCAAATCACCACCATTGGGAATACAAAAACAAGGTTCTAACTAGTCTTTCCTTAATATTGTTTTCCAGAAAAGTTTAACATTTAAGAACAGATATGAAAGTGAAGAATTTTCTTGATGAAACAGAAGCAAATGTACCTGGCAGACCATGCAGTAAAACAGCAACCCTAAGTTTTGAGGCGAGTGCTGATGGACAGAGAGGTGGCGAAAGCACTGATGCCAAAATATTTACTGTGTCTTCCTGCAAGGGCATAGGAACCTTTGATCTAGATATCAGCAAATCTGGTGGAACGCCAGAAGCGACACTTCCTCCAAGGACAAGGGCGGTTTGCGAGTGATTGACTCGAAGAAACCTCTCATTAGAAGGTTCCATCGCGATTACCTGAGAAGAGGAACTAACTTTCAGTAAATTTTGGCAAAATGAGATTTTTTTTTCTGGCGAAAAAACATCAATATTACCTTGAAATATATAAAGTCGTTGCTTTTGGAGCACAAACTTTGACTACATGGAATACAAATGCTTGAACCACAATTCCAGTCGATGTAAATGCGAAATACATCACCTCTTGACAGCTGTCTATCAATCCCAAAGTACTTATGCAATGCCAAATCTATTAAACCTTGCCGCTCTTCAGCTTCATACGACGAATTGACTTTCAGGGATTGAATATTACCACACTCTGGGATTTTCACAAAAGAAACTCTCAGATGTGATGCATAGCCGGGAACTTCGGACACAGGTTCCAAATCCAAACCAATCTTCACTCCATCCACAGCAGGTTTCCCGATTAAATCCTCATCAAACTTAGCTTCAAAATACTTCTCTAAGACCTCATCCCCTCGATGGACAAGTGATTTCAAGCAAGATATGTGCAAGCTAAGATTGAAAGCTAACATTGGTGACAAGTAAGCAACCTCTTGATCTAATGATTGTTGGGTCATAAAATCATAAGTGGGAAAGACAAGCATTGTATGAAGAGAGTCCGAAAGAGGTACTCTAATGAAAGATGCATCTTCCAGAGTCGTCTTTGGAGGATCAAGTACAACAACTTGCGCAGCCCGTTGAATCCCTGTCTCAATGTTCTTGATAACAACCTTTGCATGAAAAAATAATCAATGTTAACATCAAAAATTACAACAAGTTTCTACATAGTAGCATGCTAAGCAAATCAAGAAAACGAAACAACATATAATTTTCCGTCTTACACAATCAAATAACAACAAGCCTACAAAAGCAAAACCGATAAAAACGCAATTCCAGGTTAATACAATTGCTATGTTTTAGTAGAGTCTGTAATCTTAACTTAAACTACCAAAAGCTCGAGTTTTATACTTACCAAAGAACCAGCGTTGATGGATAGTCTCTTGAGCAATTGAGTCGAGAGACCGACCAATGAAGAGTCATCTAAAGAATCCAATTTTGCATCAGAGACATTTTCTCCGTCCCGGTGCCACCGGAGAATGCCCGCCGACAACCTAACGTTCCCGTGTAACACGTCGGATCCGCCCAAAATCCCGTCTTTATCCAGAACAAGGTTACCGTCGGTAGAGACGGGTTGTAAGGAATTAAGCACTGAACGGAGTGTAGTTCTGGTGGAAGATAGAACCAGAGGAGTGCGTCTCTCCACCATTGAAACGGAATCAAATCAAATAAGCAAAAGACGCAAAGTTGGAAAAAGAAAAACCCTAATTGCCGACTAGAAGCTTGAGGTTCCAGTGAAGAAATGCAAAGGCGATATTCACAAGACGCGAATCGAGGAAGATCAGATGATGCTGTGAGGATGACGCGCCCACACATGTTTTTGGTCTTTCTGTTTTTTTATTTATTTTTAAATCATTTATTTTACACTGGTTCAAGATATTTGAAATCTTACTGACCAGTTATTAATCAAAATTTTACTATTTTGTTTGGTAAACATTTTAACTTTACACAATCAACCGCACAAAAAGCTTCTCATATGTACCTAATTATCCATCTTAAACTTGTTGATTTATCATATTTAACGTTAAACATAAAACTAAAGGTTACGAGGGGCTCGAGAATTTATCGATCAGCCTAACATCATTACGTAAACAGCCTTAAAGCTAAATATAAATCTCAATCGGTGTAATCACTAGGAATCACTACAGCTTTCTATTTCTTTATTTTGTTTTTCTCACCAAAGCTGCGAAGTCCCTAATTTATTTTGGACCACACGCAAACAATACATTTTCAACATTAAAGCATGGAGTGATTTTAAAGCTTTGTCTGACCAAATTATTCACATGGCACAAATACATTCCTTATATTTATAAGTTTTTTTTGTTCTAACATATATATTTTTATAAAATTCTGCATTATAAATCCATTGAAAATTAGTAGATGTACAAAAAAGTGCAGAAGAAAAAAAAGTAGATATGAAAATTAAATTAATGATCATCATAATTTTGGTTCAGTGAACGGAATTGAGCATACAAGAGTGGACATAATCATGAACCTAGAAGTCATCATTACGATTACCATGAGATCAACATGAGAAAAATAAAAACCTTAGGCCATAATCATGGATGGAAATGCCTCAAATGACACTAGCATTTAATGTATATTGTATATATATATATATACATGCATTGATTTTCACTAACTTAATGATAATAATGATCCCAGCTTTACACGTAATTATTAGATTAATTAACCTAATTAAGCAAAACCCTTTTCTCTACCTTTTTGCATCATTAACTACGTACATTCACTGCCATTACAACACGACATGAGCTCTTCTTCTTCTTCTTCTTCTGTGAATAGATAGAGAGAGTAGAGAGATGGGACTTGTTACAGTGGGAGAATTGAAGCCATCGTTCACAGGAAAAAGAGGGTTTCGTCTGAATACAAGCATCAGACATGCCTCTGAATGGTAATATATATACTCTGTTTTAAAATCCAGTTTTACAATTATTATTACAAAAAGAAAACAATTCAGTGAAAATGGTTCTTGCTTTGTTTGCATCCACCACATATTTGTTTTTTCGACGCAGATTCAATGATTCAAAAAAAAACTGTCAGAAAAAACGAATTAAAGATTTGTTCTTTCTGATGAAATTTAGCAATCTTGTATGTGATGTGAATCTGTAGCCAAAAGTCATTTATTTCTAAAGTCTTACTGTTCATCAAACTCAATAATTTTCTTCATCTTATTTTTGTATCCATGTGAAACATATCCGTACATTAACACTTCATTTGGTTCTGTCTTCATTTGAAAAGTTTGATGTAGACATAACCTTTTAGTTGTCTCTTGTGAATCTAAAAATGTCTTCAAAACCAGGAAAAGAAATACACTATTTTTGACGATAAAGTTACTGTTTCAGTATCCTAGAATTTTAGCGTTGGAGTCATGGAATACAGAAGCAGTTCTTATATGATCATCAAATTCAAGTCCACATAAATATTTTCATTCATAATTCAGAAATCTTTTTTTCTTATTGAAAAATCCCAGAACCTTATTGGGTTTTTTATCTGTTTTCGCAGGCCAATATCAGATGTCTCTAGTGATCTTACAGTTCTAGTTGGATCTTCGAGTTTCTGTCTTCATAAGGTAAAAAGCAAACACAAAACCTTAAAAACAGAGTATCCTCTGTTATTATGACAGAGCATCCTCTGTTCTTGAATTGTATTGAAGTTTTTCAACTTTTGCTTGTTATTTTAATTTCACAGTTTCCTCTTGTGTCTCGGAGTGGAAAAATCCGGAAGCTTCTTACAGATTCCAAAACCTCGAATATTTGTCTCTCGAATGCTCCTGGAGGATCCGAAGCTTTTGAGCTAGCAGCTAAGTTCTGCTATGGAATCAGCACTGAAATTAACCTTCTTAGCATTGCTAAGCTCCATTGTGCATCTCATTATCTAGAAATGACAGAGGATTTCTCAGAGGAGAATCTCGCTACCAAGACAGAACATTTCTTGAAAGAGACAATCTTCCCGAGTATTTCGAATTCCATCATTGTTTTACATCATTGTGAAACACTAACCCCAGTCTCTGAAGACCTCAACTTGGTGAATCGGTTAATCATAGCTATCGCCAACAATGCCTGCAACGAACAGCTAACCTCAGGTCTTTTGAAGCTCGATTATACGTTTTCGGGTACCAACATCGAACCGGAAACTCCATTAAACTGGTGGGGGAAGTCATTAGCTGTTCTAAATCTTGATTTCTTCCAGAGAGTTGTCTCTGCGGTTAAGTCTAAAGGGTTAAGACAAGACGTGATCAGCAAGATTCTAATCAGTTACACGAATAAATCACTTCAAGGGCTACTAGTTCGCGATCCGAAACTGGAGAAAGAAAGGGTTCTTGATTTGGAACTGAAGAAGAAACAGCGATTAATTGTGGAAACAATCGTGAGGTTACTTCCAACACAAGGAAGAAGAAGCTCTGTACCAATAGCGTTCCTTTCAAGTCTTCTCAAAATGGTCATCGCAACATCATCGTCTGCTTCATCAGGATCCTGTAGATCAGATCTAGAACGAAGAATCGGTCTACAATTAGACCAAGCGATCCTTGAAGACGTCTTGATTCCGATAAATCCCAACGGAATCAACAACACCATGTACGACATCGATTCCATCTTGAGAATCTTCTCTATTTTCTTAAATCTCGATGAAGACGACGAAGAAGAAGAGCATCATCCTCGTCAATTTAGAGACGAAACTGAAATGATCTACGATTTCGACAGTCCTGGGTCTCCAAAGCAGAGCTCGATTTTGAAAGTATCGAAGCTAATGGATAACTATCTAGCAGAGATAGCTTTGGATCCAAATCTCACAACCTCAAAGTTCATATCTTTAGCAGAACTCTTACCAGATCATGCTCGTATTGTCAGTGATGGACTCTATAGAGCCGTTGACATTTACCTCAAAGTAAAAAACAAAATTCATAAATCTTTCTTTCATTTTCAACCTTCTTAAACTCTGAAATTTTCAAATTTACTTAAAAACGTTTCGTTTGACAGGTTCATCCAAACATAAAGGACTCAGAGCGTTACCGTCTATGTAAGACGATAGATTCACAGAAACTATCACAAGAAGCTTGTAGCCACGCGGCACAGAACGAGAGATTACCAGTGCAAATGGCCGTACAAGTGTTGTACTTTGAGCAGATCAGACTCAGAAACGCAATGAGCAGTAGCATTGGTCCTACTCAGTTTCTATTCAGCAGTAACTGTCAACAGTTTCCTCAACGGTCAGGAAGTGGAGCAGGTAATTTACCCTTTTACCCCCTCCTAGTCATCACAACAAACCTATGTGAAACCTCTTCTAGTAACCTTTAATGTTTGTTTGTTTTGGTTGGATCACCAAGGAAGTGGAGCGATATCTCCAAGAGATAACTATGCGTCGGTGAGGAGAGAAAACAGAGAGCTAAAGCTTGAGGTTGCGAGAATGAGGATGAGATTAACGGATCTAGAGAAAGATCACATCTCGATTAAACAAGAACTCGTGAAATCTAATCCAGGGAATAAGCTTTTCAAGTCGTTTGCTAAAAAGATAAGCAAATTCAATTCTCTTTTCAGTTTCATTATTCTTAAACCTTCCTTGAGCGGGAAGGCAAGTTCTGAGAGCCGTTTCTTGTTTCAGAGAAAAAAACGACACTCTGTTTCTTGATTTTTAAAAGAAACAAAAAGAAGAGAATCCTGAAATTTCAATATTTTTTTAATTCACTTTGTATAGTGAATAGTGTTTTTTTTTTATGGGTTGGGGAGTTTGATTTGTGATTGCGTGTGTAAGTATAGATTTATATAGTTTGTGTCTGAAATGTGAGCGTTGGTGTTTTCTCCGGTCTTTGCTAAAGACTTGTATAAAATGTGCATATTGGGAAAGTTTACTCTTGACGCTTTAATACGGCGGCGTGCTACTCTAGCGCCTAGATACGGCACCGTTTTACTCTGGCGTTATAATACGGCAACGTTTGCTATGGCGTTTAAATTTGTTTCAAAGTTCTGAAAAAAATCAAGTTTGAAGTAATTAGATAAATTATTGCATTAAATTTAATTGATTTAAAAGCCTTCTTAAAAAATTTCCAAAGTTCACTACAATTTTGTTTTTTTCTTTTCTTTTCATTTGTAAGTAAATCCTAAGGTAATAATACCCAGTCTAATTCAAAAACCGATCTATAGAAAACCAAAATTTCTTGTTAATATGAAATTGCAGTAGATGAAGACTCGGTCTGTTTCGACCAGTTCATGATCAACCAATATATATCATTTTTTACTGATTGATATAACTTGACTCTATTTTTATTTCTTTGTTAACGCAGCACTTGAATCTTGAGATACTAAACATATTTTCTACATAATACATGAAAACTTCCTTCTTGTTTCTCTTGAATAATAGTTAGTGACAAACATTTACATTAGAGTATTTATTCAACCAAATAAGTAAACAATCACATGGTACAATATAAAATCCTTTGGACATCTTAGTTATCAAAAATGCACAACAACACAAGGCATAATCATAATCAAGAAACAAAAAAATGAAAAAAAAAAAAACTAACACATTTTATGATATGTAGTCCTCGGATAAATACCTATTATGCAGATACGATCTTATTTCTTAACATTTACGATTGCATTCAAAACACCAAAGCGCCGGGGAAAAAAAAACACAAAAGCGAAACTGAATCAGATCGTTTATTTTTTTTCCATTAAACTTTTATGCTTCAAACGCTGATCACATAGTTTTAATCACTCTATATATATATATATATATATATATAAGTAAAACATTACGCGTTTAATTACGATTAAAAGTTTAAATCCATATAGCTCCAGCTCTTCTTAGCAACGCACCTAGTTGGTTCTTGACTTGAAGAGACATAAGCTGATTTGCACCACCTATGAGCTGTTGCCCTATAAAGACAGCTGGCACGGTCGGTTTGCACCCAAGCTCGACTAGTGCTCGTTCGATCTCTGGTCCGTTAGACATCTCATCTAGCTCGTACACTGTTGAGTTCGCACCGTATCCAGATATAAGCGACTTGATCGTGTGACTCATACAGCACGAGCTCCTGCTGAATATCACCACTGGCTTGTCTTCTAACAAACTTGATATCTTCTCCATTGATATTGTCTGAATGTATATTAGTCTAACTTTCTGTGTATTGGTGTATGTAATCGTGAGATTTGGTTTGAGTTTGGTCCAAAGGAAGTCCTTTATATTTATAGAGGATTTTGTTTCGGAGAAATTATCCGGAGCCCCTCTTATTCTACATGATTTGCTTGTTAAACCGTCTTGCTTTTCAAATAATGCTTTATACTTTTGATTTTGTTCAGATTGATACCCATTTGAAATCATATCCAAATTACCGTTTGCCTAACATTGTTTTCTAACAATTTATAAAGGTAACTAAAAAACTTCTTTCGGCTCGAAAACCCTCATTTTGATAAAAACCCTTGGCGAAGTAATAATCACATTAACTCTTTTTTTTGGGATTTATAAGAACAATTTGTTTTCCTCGGGACTATATTGTAAACTCGATTATTGAGATGACAGAACGAGTGAAAAAAAGTTAAAGAACATTGGAGAGCTATCGGAAAGAGAACCACAATCAACAAAGATTCTATCTCGTTTCCGATTTTCAAGAAATTTATATTAATTATTAAAGTAAAAGTTCGATACATTACCAATGGAAGTATATATATACTAATAGTAGTAAGATCACGAAAGAGCCATTGTCGTTTAAGCCGTACAATCGGGAGAAGAGCATGAGGAAGATGCTCCGATCCCTTTGTACGTTCGGATTATTCTACCGACAAGAAAAGAGAACTAATCTATATACTCTCCGAACAATCCCGATACATCACAATATGATCACTTATTAGCATGCAAGTATATACTGTTTATAGTTAAATATTATAGTACTCTAAATAGTGTACTAGTGACATTGACATGCAAGTATATACTATTTAGTTAACCATTTGTCTAAATAGCCTTATGATTTCTCGCTTCAGTTGACCACCGTCGAAAATAAAACACACTTAATTAGATCACCTGGCTCTGGGTTAAAGTCGGATATATGTTTAACATATATAATGTATACAAACATTCACATCCTGATATTAATTAGTCCGGTTCTTTAGATATGGTTCACGCACGAGTTATAAGAAGAAGAAAAAAACGTTTTTTTTATGCGAATCACAAAAGGAAGATGATTCGTAAGTACTTGTTTCAAGTTGATGTATTTCAATTATTCTTTCTTTCACTTCTTCATATGAACTTTGCCCTAAAAATGGTTTGGTTCATAACTCCATGTATGTACGTCGTAAAGTTACTAGACTTCGCACGACCATCTAACTTACGAGCACTTCGAATCGCCTAACTATACTTTAATTTAAGAGTTACGAAATAATAGCTTGAATGTGGTAACTCATTTATATTTTTGAAAGTCAAATTTTTAGATATAAGTAACACACATAAGTCTTGATCAGCCGCCATGCAACCAAGCTAAACAAAATATACGGGTTGTAACTTGTAAATGATAGGGATGAGAAATTAACAATATATACTCAAAATCAAATCCCACATTTAATAAATCAATTGATTTTGTAAGAAAATTAACTAAAATCAAAGCCAAAAAAAAGAAGAAGAAGTTAGAACCGAGGGATTTTATCTTTTAGTTTAACTAATTAGTCAAATATGGTAACAAAAAAAGAGTTAACAGGATGTTATTTTATCAACCTAGTCATAACTTAAAGTTGAAAATGATCTAAAATTGATATAAGTTTGTAATTTTTGGTTATAATTCATCTAGATATTCCAAACGAGAAACCAAAAATATTCAGCCCTAACAGGTAGATTATCATTGGATATGATAGAAAGATAGAACATATTCGATACAAAGAAGAGATTAGAAATGGACCCAATTTGCATGCTTTTCATTTTCGCTTAGATTTTCAGAAACGTATTTCTATCTGTAATTATTCCAATACTAACAAATGTAGCAAATAATATCCAAGGAAATGATGCGTATATGCGGAGAAAATGAAAAAAGCATAGGTAAGCTGTTTAATATTCCAAGAAGGCAAGAACAAGATATGCCACGTATCTCTCACACACTAAAAGAGTTTACACGTTTATTCATAATTTTAACTTTGATGCTTTTCATGGATGGAAATAATCTTCCTTTTTCTTGTTTCATTCGTATATATATTTCAAGATCCTTGTGGTATGTAAAGTAAATTGGCTCCATGGGAATTCGAAGGGCCGCTTGTTTATATGTGAGGGTCACACTCACACACATGAATGTTGATTTACCCAAATTAAGTTTTTTTGGAAATTCAATATAGATTTTAGTAGAACGTACTTGAAGCAAAAAACCAAAAAAATATTATTATTCCGTTAAATGGCATAGCTAACAATCACAATACCTATGATATTATGACGAAAATGCTTCGGAAAATGGATTGAAATTGAAGAGTGCGACAACAAACACATGAAATAATGTTTTGTATAAAAACCGTTACTGGGTTTTGAACCCATTGCATTGAGAGTGGAATTCAACCTGACGCTAGGAGTAGAAAGAATGTGAACGTGTTTTGGAGCTTAGGAGCATGACACGCGGCCTGTAGAACAAAGTACACCGCTTTGCTCAATTTGCAGAAGAAAAAAGAAAAAAAAACAGGAGTTTAGATTCGGCTCTGTTCTGATTCTGATTTCATATATTTTTGTTCGCAGATATCTTTTTTGTTTTCTAACCTCTCTAGATTAATACTCGATGGATTAATAAATATTATAAATTAATAAAATTTATTAATTTTAAATTAGACTAATATAAAAATAAATAAAATTTGATAAGATAATAAAATAATTATTTTTTATAATCTCTATATAAATATATGGTCCTATTAATAATATAAATTAATAATTATTTAAATTTTCACATATATATATATATATAAAGACAATATAATTCGATTTTTTTATGAATTTATGTTACACACATAAATAATTTTTTTTATATAAGAAAATATTATATTGTATTTTAAACTATTTTATTGTTATTGTTAAAATGTAAATAATTTTTTCATAAAATAAAACAAACTTTTTTATAAATTTTTAAATTATAAATAGGCATAATTTTTATTTCAATAGTTGTATAGACTGTTTAAATACAATAAATAAATTTACTAATCATAAATTTAAAATTTATGTTAATTGTTTATATAAGTAAATTCATCTATAATCTTTGTTATTTATTATCCAAATAATTTTTTTTTTAAATTTAAACTTTCAAATCTAAAATTATTAAAATTTATAATATCTAATACATTAATTTTATTTAAATCAAAAAATTTTAATTTATTTATTTTTAATTTTTGACAAAAAAATCTCACTAAATTAATATCATTATAAATTAATAAAATATCATGGTCCACCATTATTAATTTATAGAGGTTTTACCGTATATCACTGGTAATTTGAGCTCCTAATGTGTTGATCAATGGAGGTTTCTTATTTCTCGACTGCATCCAGATTCAGTTACTCATCATGCTCCTCTGTTTCAGGTTTCACAAATTCCCAATTTTTCCATATTGGATTTGGACTAAGAGATTTAATTGTTTTATGGAATCATATTGCAGAGTCGTCTCGATTCAGAGGATTCAAAGTTCACTTATGGGACCAATCTATTGTTCCTGTTCAATTGAGCATAGGAAAAAGAAGAAGCCCTCGTAATTTGGTGGGTTTTCTAGGTTTATTCAATTTTAGATTCATATTGACTCTCTTAGGTTTTGCTTTTGTAGGTTTCCTGTAGTCAGAAGAGAGATGTCTCAGTTGTCGATGGAAGGTAAAACTCTAATTTCGCTGATTTATAGACTACTAGTATTGTGTAATTAAGGAATTCAGAGTTTGGGTCTCATAGTCCTTGTAGCTGTTTGATACGTTGGGCATATTCCATTTTTGCTTGACTAGTTATCTTCTATATTATTTAAGATGATTAGATTGGGTGGATTCTAGATCAGTCTTTTCATGATCTAGAGTGATTTTTTTCCTGGCAAATTATAGTGAGGCGTTTTATTTTTTGGATGAATTGTTCTGATTGATTTCTTGTTTTGTATAATCAAGGCTCAAGAAGCTGATACTCTTGAATAAGCTTAATATATGGGTTCCTGTTAAAAAAGTATAAAGACATTTTTTTAATCTTTGCAAGTTGTATGGATGAGATATATGATAAGTTGGCGGAACGTCTCGTCCCTACAGGAGCAGCAATGTTTAGTCCCAATTTAAAGTAAGTTTGCTACTCTTGGAAACACTCTATAAATTCTGTACCTATTGTTCTTTTAGCTGCATCCGAGTATTTAGTAACTCTTGTTAACTTTGTGTTGGCTCATGTAGACGTTTGGTCGGTTTGGCTGGTCCTCCTGGTGCCGGGAAAAGTACATTAGCAAATGAAGTAGCACGTCATGTCAATAGGCTTTGGCCTCAGAAAGTTTCTTCTTTTGATGATGAGGTTAAGCCACCGGATGTCGCTATTGTACTTCCCATGGATGGGTTCCATTTATATCGTTCACAACTTGATGCAATGGAGGTTAAGCTTTACTTTATTTGAAGAGTTATATTTCTCTCTCTCTCTTTGTTTTTTATACAGATTTTTGTTTTTTTTTTCTCTCTAGGATCCCAAAGAAGCCCATGCGAGAAGAGGAGGTGAAATCTGTTAGAATTATCTTTTTACATAATATTTCAAAAGGTTGAAATTTGATTTGACCCTTATATCCACTGAACCAGCTCCTTGGACTTTTGATCCCTCACTATTACTTGAATGTTTAAAGAAGCTGAGAAACGAGGTAAAGAGAGAGTGGCAACATTTTGGTTGACCTTAGAATCTTGGAGTTACGACACTTACATTAGACTCTGATTAGTTTTCAAGCTGTCCAGGGCTCAGTTTACGTGCCATCATTCGATCATGGAGTTGGAGATCCAGTTGAAGAAGATATCTTTGTTAGCCTCCAGTAAGTAGTCAGTAGTTTCCTAAACCAGTGAAATCCGAATCTGTATCATGAAATGGTTTTGTTTACCGCTTGGTGAGACAATCAGTTACCTTGTGTTGTCTTTTATACAGGCATAAAGTGGTAATTGTAGAAGGAAACTACGTGCTGTTAGAAGAAGGATCTTGGAAAGACATCTCAGATATGTTCGATGACAAGTGGTAAAAAGTAACCCTCGCTTGTGGTTTCTGATTTCGGTTTTCCCCATTAATGTCTTCCATTTTCATATCAAGGTTCATCGATGTCAATCTAGATACAGCAATGCAACGTGTTGAAGACCGGCATATCTCAACCGGTATGCACAAATTTTTCTTTTTGGTTCTTAAAGAGTTGCAGTGATATTGAGAATCCAGGTTTTGTTTTATCCGTTTTTCGTTTGCAAATTACAGGGAAACCGCCTGATGTTGCTAAATGGCGGGTAAAAGCTCTGTTTATACTTTGCTTAATATACAGCTATATTTTATAGTTTCAATGGTTAGTTCAATGTATATACTTTGTTTGTTTTTTTTTTTCAAATTTGGATGGCAGGTTGATTATAACGACCGACCCAACGCAGAGCTGATAATAAAGTCAAAGACGAACGCTGATTTACTGATCAGATCCATCAACTGTTGAGGGGAATATTGCGTTAAACAGAGTAAGATTAGTAACAAAAGACACAATCTTGTTTTCTTTTAATTAAAATCTTTCAATAAGCAATTTTGTTTGCCATAAACTTTGTTTGCTATATATACTTATAACAGATCAATCATACAGTTAAGCATTTGACAGCGCGGGAGATTTCAAAGGAAGGATTCAAATCCAAATTCTTGCCAACTAACTAATTCACGTTAGTTATTAATTGATCTGTCCAGCTTCCGACTAAATCATTTTGAATAATTTAAGATCTTTTCAAACTAATGCAAGAAAACAAAAGGAGGAAAAAGCATAAGACTTAACAATTTTTTTTCCCTTTTTTACATAATTCAACACGGTCGGTCCCACACCTTTCATTACTACTACCACTAGAGCTAGTTTACTACCTTGAAAGCCCTTTGTCCTCAAAAAAAGATTACTTTCATCAAAATGATAAAATATTAGCTTAAGCTAGTGAGAGCCTTTTGACAAATCCCATTTTTTTACTTCTTACTGCACAAATCCTACTTAGATTCCATCGCCATTGTCTTTTTACTTACCTTTCATCAGTCACAAATGTCTAGTAGTGGAAAAAGGAGCAAAATGTCAATCTTGGGCTGATGACCGTTGGATTAACAAAATCTAAGGTGGAGGATTCATCTCTGGTTTGACGATTGAAGAAGATGTGTCTGGTGGTTGAGAATGGTATATCGCCATTGCCAATGAGATCGGCATTATGCAAAGAGCCTTTGATTGCAATAGCTGCATCGCTGCTCCAACGTTTTCTTCCATTAGCTTAGCCACTTGACGCTCTGTCCCATCGTTTGACCATTTCTCCCACACAGCCTGCGTCTCATCCTGTAGGACAGGTTTTTAAACCACAAGTTAGTGAACCAAAGTTGTCTTCTTTTGTTCTGTCCTTTTTTTATTTATGTCTCTCTGTCTCTTTAGTCTAACCTCAATGGATGAAGATAATGGCATTTCTGTGACTAGTGGAGCAACAGCACCTGCTCCACCAAGACGGCTCATGCTCAAGACCTGTCATAGTTGACCACAGAATTAAAGCTTATCAAGGAAAAGTATTATCAAAGCCCATCATTGCATAATATTCTTCAATGTTCTCATCAGCTTTATTACTATAGTCTTCGGTTTTGATGATCGGAATCAAAAAGTGAAAGACACTAATGCCACAAAATACAAAATCATGTGCTCTTTGATTACTCTTTATTACCACATTAAACAATTATAATCTTTTATTCAGATTGGAATTTTGCTTGAAGAGAGTAGGTGTGGTGGGGACCAAGGATTTAAGCTACCAAATCCTTCTGGGGATATTAAATCATCTCTTTACAAACTTTTAATGATAGCATATTAAAGATCCGGAGAATTGAAACTGAGAAAATGACTAGGTTTTTACCTTAACTTGGAGCCTGAGAAACTTCACATAATCGACAATCTCATCTATCATAGCAGCCCTATCTGTCTGCAAGAAAGGAGAGCAAAAGAAACAGAAGTGAATACCGCAGTTTCTATATGCCAATCACAAAGCTATTCTCTTATTGAGAACTCAAGTTTTCTGACTAGCTTTGAGCTCTCTCCGTGACATGACAATGAACCAAGAAAAGCTTAAAACAGCTGACGGTCCAGTCAAAAGATACAGACCTTGTTAACAGTAGGTACAAGTTCCTGCAACGCCCTGATCCGTTCTGCTATTCTTTCCCTACGCAGCTGTTGCAAAGCAATACATATTCAGGTTAGGATTTCCCTAAGTAAGATAAAATTGAATCTTCTCAACTAAAAGTTGCAGTTGAGGTTTTGATCAAACGTTAGACATGAACATCATCACATTGGAGATTTCCAAAATAGACCAGAAGATGAAGAGGGTATCAAACATTTTACCCGCTCAGCAATGCTATGTGGATCGGTGGCCTGACCTCGCCTAGCCCTAACTCTAGGTCGAATTGTAGATTGTTGATGCGGCATTGGTGGAGCTGGCTGTGACATTGGCTGCCCATGATAAACCTTTCAGCAAAACACAAAACAATGAAGCAATGACGTTAAGAAAAAGCTTAAAAGCCATTTTTCGCAAGATTAGACCAGTTAGAGCAACAATATTACTTCAACTTTGACATAAAGAACACTCTTTTATACTACTAAAGTTACTTGCAAAGTTAATTAGTTTTCATGACTTGAGAAACATCAAAATCTTCAACTTTGGTTTCTTCAAAAACAAATCAGTCAAGTCTCACCAATCTGAGCCAAAAAGTCCCTTTAACTATAAAAATTATACCTAATCCCGGCAAGATTCTAGCTTTCAGAGCTTGGTTTTCTCAAAGCTGTTACCTTTTTGAAACCCTAAAGATGATTTTAATTATACTTTTTTTTTGTTTTGTTTCTCGAGAACCACAAACACAGAGAGAAAAATAAAAACTGAAGATATCAAGAAACTTACAGGTTTCAAAGAGGAACATCGATTATCAACAAGATCATCTTGAAAACGTTTCCCACTTCCATGAACACCATCAGGTCTAAGAAAGCCATGACCTTTGCCTTGATCAAGACTTAATCCCAACGGAAACATCTGATTATGAAACCCTACAGGTCCACCTCCTCCAATGGCGCCCATATGATTATGATTCCCTTCGTCTCCGGAACCGAGCTGAAGCATCATCGGCGGCGGTGGACCTACACCGCTTAATCCTCCGGGAATTGCAGAAAGACCAGAACCAGAAGACGCTGAGAAGTTAGAAATCCCGAGGATCTGCTCGAAGAAATCGTCAGTAGGAGATGGATCGGGGAGGTTACCATGTGGGTTGTTGTTGTTGTTATTAGCCATGGAAACGAGGCTAAAGATTATAACTCAGTTGAATAGAGTTGAGTTGCGTTAAAGATAGCGAGCGAGTTAGAGACAAGTAGAAGAAGAATTTTACATGCGAATCTTTGGGTGTGGAGTTGTTAGGTGAGATGAGAATGATGATGCTTAAGCTAATGAGGACGATGAGACAGAGACCATAAAGGAAATGACAAAAAGAGTGACTTTATGCTCTGTTTCTTACAAAATTCTTATAAAGGACCTTACTTTATCCATTATTTTCCTTTTTGCCCTTGTTCTTATTTATCTTCCAGAAACTTGAAGTGGGCTTTTAAGTGGGCTTTTTGTTTTGACTTTCTTTTATTTATTCACATACCAAACTCTTTTTAGCAGAAATTAATATAATAAATTTTATTATATTATAATGGTAATGGAATTCCCCGTATTGTCGGGGTCGTCATCATCTCGTTAGTGGTAGAAAATAAGACATTTAAAAAAAAATTATGTCTTGTCGTTTTTCCAAAATTTAGCACTCATGGAGTCAAGCTTTCTAATATCCAGTAAAAATACGACACCTGTTAAATTTGCCAGATGATGTTACCACTTGCTTCCTCCTGACTTTTACTTTTTGTAAGGTTTAAGTTAACTATATGCATTTCTTTGAAAAATAAAACAAAAATGGGCTTGACAAAGATGGGCTTGATTAATTAGATATGTTGAGGGAACTCAATCTTAGGTTTCCAGTTCAATACTTTAGGCCCATTACATAGATTGGAGTTTATGCAAGTTCACTGTTTCATACGTCTTTATCGAAGAAATTTGTGGAAAAGTAGACTACATAAAAAGATAATGAGGCGTTCAATGCAAACACTAAATTTTTGAATAAGATATATCAATTAAACCTAAAAAAAAAAATTATACAAAAAAAAAAAACTTAAATCGTTAATTTGGTTAATCAATGGCTCCCCCTTGGCCCCTTCCCATTAATGGCAAATAGAAACTAAATTTCAGTTGACCCGTTAAATAAAAAGTCAAAATTGCCTACGCGGCGAAAGTTTTCACCGAACAAAATCAACGAACACCAAAGACACTACATTGACGAAACAAACAAACCAATAACTAAAAAAGAAACAGAGGAGAGAAAAGGAAACGACGAGGAAACAAAAACAAAATTAAAACAAACCCTCGTTCTTCCCTTTTCTCTCTTCAAATCTTTGTGTTTTTCTTTTGTTTTGTTTTTTTTTTTCTTAAATTCAAATAAATGGGTTCGAGTAAACTTAAAAGAGCCATAGGAGCCGTAAAGGACCAAACCAGCGTCAGTCTAGCCAAAGTCAACGGTCGAAGCGCTTCTTTATCAGAACTTGACGTAGCCATTGTCAAAGCGACTCGTCACGAAGAGTATCCAGCAGAAGAGAAATACATAAGAGAGATTCTTAGCCTAACTTCTCTCACGCAATTACATCAACGCTTGCGTCAATACGTTTTCCAGATGCCTTAACAAAACCAAATGCTGGACCGTTGCTCTCAAAACCTTGATTTTGATCCACCGTCTCTTGGGAGAAGGAGATCAAGCCTATGAGCAAAAGATCTTCTTCGCCACTCGTCGTGGGACTAGGCTTCTCAATATGTCTGATTTTAGGGATGTTTCACGCTCTAACTCGTGGGATTACTCTGCTTTTGTTAGGACTTACGCCTTGTACCTTGACGAAAGGCTTGATTTCAGGTCAGAAATCTCAATCCCGGTTTAGTTTCGGATTAACCAAAGGTTTTGGATTAACCAGATTTGAACATTCATATCGATTTTTCAGGATGCAAGCGAGACATGGGAAACGCGGAGTTTACTGCGTTGGAGGAGAAGCCGAGGAATATGAGAAAGACCAAGCCGCGCCTGATCTCTCCACGGCTACTGTGGTTAGGTCACAACCGGTGGCTGAGATGAAAATTGAGCAGATTTTCACCAGAGTTCAACATTTCCAGCAACTTCTTGACCGTTTCTTGGCTTGTCGTCCGACAGGTATATATATATATTACTTTAACCTCACGTTTCCTCACCCTGTTGTGTTGTTTCTTGGATAATAAGTTATGCGAAAAACAAACATCGTTTAACAGGTAATGCAAGGAACAACAGAGTTGTGGTTGTGGCTTTGTATCCGATAGTGAAGGAGAGTTTTCAGATATATTACGATGTAAGAGAGATAATGGGGATTTTGATTGATCGATTCATGGAGTTAGATATTCCTGATTCGATCAAGGTCTATGACATTTTCTGTCGAGTATCGAAACAGTTTTGAAGAGCTCGATATGTTCTATTCTTGGTGTAAGAACATGGGGATTGCAAGGTCTTCTGAGTGTCCAGAGATAGAGAAGATCACACAGAAGAAGCTTGATCTCATGGATGAGTTTATAAGAGACAAATCTGCTTTAGAACAGACCAAGAATTCAAAATCTGTTACGTCTGAGGGCAATGAAGAAGATGATGATGTGAAAACAGAGGAAGTAAATGAAGAGCTAGAAGATATGAACACAATCAAGGCTTTACCAGAACCTCCACCAAAAGAAGAAGAAAGCGAACAAACCAAAGAAGAAGCAAAGGAAGAAGTGATAATAGAGAAGACACAAGAAGAAGTTGGTGACTTGCTGGATCTTGGGAATATAAACGGAGGTGGAGCAGCAGAAGCTGGAGATAGCTTCGCACTGGCTTTATTTGACGGGCCATACGCAAGCGGTTCCAGTTCAGAGTCCGGTCCAGGATGGGAAGCGTTTAAGGATGATTCAGCAGATTGGGAAACAGCTTTGATGCAATCAGCTACAAACTTGTCGGCACAAAAGTCGGAACTCGGAGGAGGTTTTGATATGTTGTTGCTTAACGGAATGTATCAGCACGGCGCTGTAAACGCTGCCGTGAAAATTTCGACGGCTTATGGAGCCAGCGGAAGCGCGAGCAGTATGGCATTTGGTTCTGCAGGAAGACCAGCAGGTTTTAAAGAAACATGAATTTGCTCTGTTTTAAGTTTCTTAGAACTTTTGCTCTGTTTTCGGTTTGCTCTGTTTTAGTTTCTTATAACTTTGACTCTGTTTTCGTTCTCATTCTGATGATTTGACATGAAATTTCTATCGATTACAGCAGCTATGCTGGCACTTCCAGCACCAGAAACGGCTAATGGAAACAGCAACGGTCCAATTCCCGTTGATCCATTTGCAGCGTCATTGGTGGTTGCGCCGCCACCATTTGTGCAAATGAATGATATGGAGAAAAAACAGAGGATGTTGATGGAAGAACAGATGATGTGGGAGCAATACTCTAGAGATGGAAGACAAGGACATATGAATCTAAGGCAAAACCAAAACCAACCTTACTCTTACACACCTCAGTATTGATTGGGTGCGCCATAGTAGGAGCTCTTCTTGAGTTGTGTAATTTTTTTGTTTGTCTACCAATCAGTTTGGTCTTACTAATGACTTTTTTTCTTTCTGCAAATTTATTTATTATTTTTGTTCTTGTGTCAAATTCAATTCATTGGGGCAATTGTGACGTTTGCTTCTGTAATTGTAATCTCTGGTTAAACTTTAAAAGAGAAACTTAACTATGTTTTTGATAATACAATTATATCTAATCTATCTAGTACAAGCTCCTAATGCTTCACACCATAGCGTTTGCTTGATTTGCCTGCAAAAACAGATAAAGATTCTCAAATTTCTTGCTTAAGAAGTTATCATTAGAGGATCACGAAAGGTCTCCAATCTTACATAATTTAAAGCATGGTTGTTTCAGAGCAGGATCATCTTCGATCGCTGGAGGCTCCTGACCGAACATCATCTCGCAGCTAAGGTCATCAAAATCTGCAAAACTCAATACAAATGAAAACTAGTGTTGTCACATTTGTCTCTGCTTTGGAAAATAACAAAATGATTGCTTGTGTCTTAAGTCAAAACGTTGACTTCTGATAAAGAATGATCACTCATCATTATTCAGTTTGAAATACTTAATGGGTCTACTTGAAGTTTAATGGTGTCCTTAGTGGTGAATCAATGGGACCCCTAAAGATCACATTAAGCCTCCACAAGTTGAGAAGTGCAGGGTACTACTTGCACCACATATGATTAAGTTTGATTTCAACTGTTTTATTTATTTATGCCCAAATCTTCCTGTTTCAGTGATTGCAATTATAAAATTAAAGAGAACTAGATTCAGCGTAGTACCAGGCTTCATGTAGATAGGCATTCCAAGTGAGTTTTTGATGAAGATTTGGGTTGGAATTTTGCAAATGTGAGTGCACATGCTAACACAATTTGACTTCTCAAGAAACCTACAAATTAAACAACAGTCAACAGTGAAATCAGCACTGGTGGTTGCTGTAATCATGTAATGATTGTTTATGGAAGAATGATTTTGAAATCTGTCTGAAGTTTAGTTATCAGATGGGACCAAATAGAGAGAGATAACACTTAACCTGCACTTCTCTATGTACACAACACTTTTCTCTTTTCTTCCATTAACCTCACTCTCCCTCACCTTGGCAACAAAGTTTTCGAATTAAAAAACAAAATAAAATTTCATCTAAAAAAACAAGGACCAAAACAATTAAAATAGGGTCTTACCACTGAAGGTCCAACAAGCCAAGCGAAAGATATTGTGGTGAATAGTGCAAAGAGCTCCCTTGAGAGTTTTGAAGGTGGAAATAGCGTTTTGATCTGTAAATTCAGCAAATAAATGTTCATAGTTTGCTGCTACTTGATCTAATGAATCCATAAGAAAATACTTACCATGGAGGCAATCGCTGTCGGTAATGCTTTGTCCAAAGAGCTAAGAACAATTTCATGTTGTTGCTTGGTGTCAAAGCTACTCGTAGCCCTAGTTGCCGTATCCACTAACCTATCATAATCAGTACTCTTGTTGCTACTACTAATCCCTGAAGAAAAATTTCTCATATTTCTTCCTCAATAAGCATATATATCTTTTCTTAATGAATTAAATAAGCAAAGATTCATAGATGTGAGATACGAACCTGCTGCGTCTTGAAGATTCTTTGATAGAAAATTAATTGCAAGTTTCGAGAAGAAGCTGTCCTCAATACTACTAGCATTCGATGGCTCGATTCTTGTAGTGTCTTTTGCAACCTTGAGTTCTCCGGAGTAGACGGGCTTTGAAATGAGAGTTGGGGAAATGCTTGAGCGTCTATCTAAGCCATTTCGAGTGCGTGTATCGTTGAACCGAGTTGTGAAAGTGAGGAGCTTGGTCTGAGAAAGTGATGGCTTAGTGTTCATCTTTTGGTCTTGTAGAAGAAGAAGAAGAGCTTTGGCAGAAACTTGTTGCAGGTTATTTTTTTATAAAAAAAATTTCTAAGGCCAGTAATCGACGATTACAAAGTATATATAGGGTCTTCAATGGCTGTCTTATCTTTGTCATTTTATGTGAAAATGACGAAAGAGACCATTTGTTTTTAAAGGGAAAACAACGAACAATTTAGAAAAAAAACTCCCTCTAGTGGTAATATATTTTTCAATATTTTCTCTGTTATTATTTTTTTGTTTTTTCCTTTTCTAAACTTATGACTTATACATCTTTTTAAAAAACTGAAGAGTAAAAATGTTTTAAATGGTATAATATTTTTTTTGTGATAAATATTAACAAAAAAAGATTATTATCATTTTTATCAATTTGAATTAGTAATAAAAGATTGAATAGAAAAGTCACTATTATTCTAAATAAATAAATATCACATCTTATTATATAATTTTAGGTTACACTCACGAGAAGCCAACACGTGTAAAAATTATACTTCACGAGATCATGACACGTATCACAAATAATTCAGATCTTGCCACATGTCAAATTCATAAACACAAATATTAAAAAATATGTATACAAAATAAATAATTTTAAAAGAAAAAAAAACTCATATTTTGTTAATTTATCTAATCAATAATTAAAATTAAGAAATATTTTTAAAAGAAATCTAAAAACGAAAATAAAATAAATAATTTTAAAAGAAAAAAGGAAACCAAGAATTTGTTAGATTTTTTTTTATCCACCAAACATTAAATAATTAGAAACTCACTCCAGAATTGTTTGTCCAAACTCGAGGAAAAATGTTTACAAACGTAATATCAGAAAGTAAAACTCTAGAAGATCGTGCTATGCAGTTTGCTTGTTTATCTAATCAATAATTAAAACTAAAAAATAATTTTTAAAAAAATCTAAAAACGAAAATAAAAATAATAAAAATATAGGAATGATTTTAAAATAAAAAAAAAGAAACCAAGAATTTGTTAATTTACCTAATCAATAATAAAAATTAAGAAAAAACTTTAAAAGGAAAAAATAAAACCAAGAATTTGTTAATTTATATAATCAATAATTAAAATCAAGAAATAATTTTAAAACAAATACAAAAACGAAAATAAAACCTAAAACCCTATCTTAAAGAAAAAATTTAAACAATAATTTTTTAATTTATTTAATCAATAATTAAAATTAAGAAATAATTTTAAAAGAAAAAAAAGGAAACAAAATTTTTTTTAATTTATCTAATCTTATTATATAAATCTTGGTTGCAAAATGAACAAAATTGATTTAGTATAATCCAATCTAATTTTTTATTCTAATTGGTTAAATTTTAAATAAATTTTGGGAAATGATCTAATATGCAAAATGTTAAGAGTACTAAATAATATTAAAGACCGACTGTTAAACAGTTTTGTTGGGTTTATCAATAAGAGTTAAATATAATTCATATTAGATAAAAAAATTAGTTAAAATGTATGATATTTTAGGTTTACAAAACAAATAAACAACACCTCTCTTGAACGTGAAAATTGAAATAAATGTTTTCTCCATGGATGAAAAAAATGTGTAAATGATTTCTCCCAAAGGAAAAAAGCAAAAATTGTTCTCTCACAAAAAAAATATGTCCAAAACAAGAAGAAAATATATTTTGAGAGAGTTGCTTATGTGGAGCCATGAGACAAGAAATATTGAAAGATTTTAGCAAAGTGAAGCTGCGAGAAGGAAAATATATTATGTTGGGAATCGAGATAAGATCTAAACAAAAAAATATCAGATTGAAAAATTAAGATCTTGTGAGAACAACGTCTCACCTAGATATGAGTGAGAACATAGCCGCTGGTCATTGGATCTTTTTTTACATCTCTTACTAAGTTTGGGCGTTAGGGTTGGTTCATGTCTCTCTGGTTTTTGGGTTTAGTGGCATATGATCCATTCAGTTTGTTTTGGTTCTATCTGCATTCAAATCAGGTTTGGATACAAGAAATAGATAAACAAATATTAAAAATTGATTAAATTTTCACAAATAGAACTTAAAACTTTCAAACATTTTTGCATTTTGCTTATGTTGGTTATCTTGATCTAAAAATAATTGATATTTTTTTGTTTATAATTGTAAGGTATATAATTAAGTCATATCAAGTTTATATATTATTAATAGTTTTGAATATATAGTTGTATTTCAAATATTTCAGATATCCATTCAGTATGTATGTTTTCGGTTATATAATTGTATTTTAAATATTTTGGATATTCAATTGATTTTTGATTCAGTTCAAATTTGGGTTTTCGAATATAGAAGTCTAGGACTCATTCTAACCTTTTATCGAGCTGGTACTCCTTTTTGAGTTGGATTTAGTTTGGTTATTCAAATTTTAGATATTTTATCTAGATTTATTTTACATGGTGGTCACAAAAACAAACAACAAAATAGAACTAAAATCTACTAAACATGATATAGACTTTTAATATGTTAATAATAAATTTTTAATATAGAAAGTTAAATTAATTTATGTATCTAAAAATAAACTTTTGTAGAATAACTATCTTCTCTAACAAAACATTTTTTCTACTTCTTTCTAACTTTCCGATACACGAAATATCAGAAAACAATGAATGAAAATTTTGGTTAAATTTTTACAAATATACTATAAACTTTCAGATATTTTTGTTGTTAATTTTAGATATTTTAATTATTTCAGTATAAAAGTAATTGATATTTTCGGGTTTATAATTGTAAGGTGATTAGATTATATCAAGTTTAAATACAATTAATATTTTCGGGTACATAATTGTATTTTGAATATTTTGTATATTCATTTGATTTTTGATTCGGTTCAAATTTGGTCTTCGGATATAGAAATGTAGGACCCATTCAAACTTTTTATCGGGTTGCTACTCTTTTTTGGGTTGGATTCACTTTACTTATTCGAATTTTAGATATTTTGTCCAGCCTTATCTTATACGGTGGTCGGAAAAACAGACAACAAAATGGAACCACTAGACATGCCATAGATTTTTAATACGTTAATAATAAAATTTTAATATAGAAATTTAAACTAATTTTTTAATGTAAAAAATATTTGTAAAATAACTATTTTCTCTAACAAAACATTTTTTCTACTTTTCTTAAAACAAATTAAGATATATTTTTATCAACAAATATTTAATTTAATAAATTTGTCACATTTAATTTATTTTAAATTTTAGAAACCCGAGTTAATCTATAAATCTGTCTTTACCTTTTAAATCTGGTCTTCTTTCTTTTTTCTAAATAAAAATTAGACAAGAATATGTAGTTTTGTCGCCAAGACCAAAAAAAAACAAATAACAAAAAACACTGGACGACACTAATGGGCCTCATTGCTTTATAGGGATGATTGTGAAATAACATAAACACAATTTAAAATAGAAAAACCAATCACTCGAGAACAAAAAAAAAATAACCATTGAATTGACATTGAAGCAAAAGATGAAGGATACAAAAGGCCACAAACTATAAAATAATGCAAGAATTGCATCTGATAAAATACAGATACAGATGGGGCTGTAAATACTAATTTGCCCAGCTTTGCTATTTGCAATGAGTTTTCAAGAAGAAAATATTTTTAAGTAAAACAAAAAGGCCGCAAAAATACCATACTGTACACAGTACATACATTCCCCTGTAAAGCTTGTAATTTTCCCATCTATTTACACAAATTCTCAAACCAAACCTCTTATCCTTCTCCTCCTCAAACCTGAAAACTCACCACCAAAACAGAGTTGAGAGTGGCTCATCACGCTCTCTTTCTCCTAACCTGCAAGGCAGTGATGAAAGAGATGCAACAGAGCCAACACTTTGTTCAAACTTTGGTCTGCTTTCTCCTATGTGGTCCTGTCCTTCAAGTTCCCTGGCCAGCTCTTTCGGTTCTAGCCAAAGAAACCAAAAGGGGATTGACTGGTCTCTGCTTTAGATTCTAAACCTATGAAGTCTGTTTCAATGAAGCTTGTTTCAGTGAAGCTTGTTTCAATGAAGCCTGTTTCAATGAAGCTCTTAGTGTCTCATCAGGCAATGTCCATGAAAGCAACTGTCCAGCTGAATCACCGCTTAGTAATTGCTTCAGGTCACTCGTGAGATGGAGCGCCGTGACCGGTTGCTTATGGAATTTTAACACCTTGTGTAGAATCAACTTGTACTCTGGCACTTGATCACCCAAATTCAGCCCTCCTGTTCTGTTACTACTACTTGTTTTGCTCTCGGCGCTCACCGGATCAGTACAATGTATCATCCGCCATATTTTAACTGCTCCACTCTGATGACCAGTTACATACCAGCATGTTTCAAGCCAGTCCGAAGATATTGAGCCTGTTACTGATAATACGGAATCAGATGGTAACTGCGATGTGTTAGCCACAGCAAGGCAATCGCCATTGATGCTCCAAACCGCAAGGACAGTTCCAGCAGCGGTTACAATTTCCCCGGTAAGGTCATTTATGTAGATTGCTGAAATGGGAACTGGGAAGTCAGGAAGCTGCCTCACAAAACTCAATGAACTGAGATCCCATATGATGACTGTACAATCATCTGACCCGCTTGCAATCATCATGTATGGTTGGCTTACACGTAGACATGTGACTTTAGATGTGTGGGCACATAGAGCTTTCTCTAACCGTAAACGCCGTGAACCACGGGGTCCATCCTTGCTTACTCTCCATACGCACACTAAACCATCTTCTGCTCCAGTGACCACAATACGCCCATCGTGACTAACACCAGCACACTGGATCTGGTTGCTTTCATGGAGGTTTTCATGGGTCGATAGCAGTTTTTCCTGATCATAGCTCATAAACCTCAAGCTCCTGTCTGGGAAACCCCATGTTATGTATTTTGTATAGCCTCTAGGTTTCAGGAAACAATTAGCTCCGGCAACAAGTACCTTGTCGTGGAAAGTAATGATCTGGCTTACAGCAGATGAGCATTTACGTATTTCGTGAGGAACTAGATGCATCGAGTGTTTCAGAGGGTGGAGAGGAATTTTTCTGTCTGTTCTTCTTTTGACATGAGCTTTCTGGAATAGTTGCTTAGGAGTTTGCCCAAAATGATTTATCTGCGCTAGTATGGAAGCTTTCATTGCAGGGTCGGTAACTGAATCAATATCAACATTTCCCTCGTATGTGTAATGATAGAAAACATTCACAGCTTCTTCTGCCGCCTGAGAATAAACATTCCAAAATGGGGAAAGTAAATAACATAGCAATACTTTGATTTCTGCATTCTACTTCATTAGCAGCAAAGGGAAAATATTGTGTAACGTACCTTTCCTCTCTGTTTGTACCCAAATATGAGATCTATCCAATGATGCAGATTCTCTGACACATAATCTGACTCCAACGCTTCTCTGTGCTTAAGGATAAATTCACGAACACTACCTCTAGCCCATGGAGGTAAAAAGACATCACCAACCTGAAATTACACAGGAAAATTTAACTATATCAACACTACATGAAAGGAAAATGGTACATTCAAGCACCATTTAAAGACCTTGAACTGGCACAAACCTTCTCCCCTGACTGTTTTTCACCCAAATCAAGGCTGAATCTATTTTCCAAAAACTCAGGTATGTAGAAGAATTCAGGAATTAATTCTTTTACGTCTGAAGTGTTTCCCTTTCCTGCTGCACTTAGCCAAGTATCTTTAATACTATTGAAGAGTCTATCAGCATGATCAAACTGACCGCCCTGCAGCTTCTGGTTTTCAGCACTGAATGGTGGGAGGCGAATAAGGTAAAACAGAACAATTCCCGCACTAGAATAGTGAGAACCATAATGAAATTTTGGAACCTCAGGATCATCCCAGCTCTCATATCTGAAATCGAGCAGGAAAAAGGGAATGCATGATAAGCAAAGATTGGACATAATTATGCTATCATGAAACCACAGCTAATTAACAAGAAAAAATAGATGTACGATGAAGATCAAAAGAGAAACGGGCACTATACAAAGTTTAAGATGCACAGCACAAACCGTTTTCTAAATTCTTCTTCTCCTTCAGGTGTCTGGCAACCCATTGGTTTGTGAAGCTTGCGGAATGTTTTTGGATCTGACAAATCAAGACTCTCGCTATCATAATCTGCGAGGATCCATGGAAATACAGGATACTGCGTGAGATCACTGTATCCACGTCCTGCTAAGGTATTGAGATGCATAAGGTAATGGAAATTGCTGATTTCTCCATTTTGCCATCTTTTCGAGAAAGACTTCGCCATCAATTTGAAAAGGCGACTTCCCTCATTACTTTCTTGTTTTGCTGACCCTGAAATAGTTGTGTCGAGCCTGGGGAAAAATAAAAAAGAATAAATCATACTTTCAAAGATCATTGAAGGCAGAAAATCTGATTTATAACAATTTACAAAGCCACATGTTAGCAATTTACTATGGTCAAGAAACTGAAACCCATTAAAGGATGCTAGCAAATAAACTAATCAAAGAATAGAAGCCTAACACACTAGTGAAACTAAGCTTTAAAAAGAAGGTCCACCCATGCTAACACATGAAAGCAGATAGACAGATCTATTCATTTTACTCGAGAAAAATAAACAGTTATAAAAGGTAAAAAGAAACAAATACATTATGTTCAATCCAATAGATAGGAACAAAAAGAAACGAGATGAAAAGAATGATGATACCGTACATGTTGTTTCTTGGAAGATTCATGGCTACCAGATTTTTGAAAACTTCTTCCCTCTCTTTCTTGTGGAACACAAGGAGATCATTACATCCATCCATGCTAAATATTTCAATAGCAACCGGACGCAGCTGGTAGTCACGTTTCAAAATTTCATGAACATTATTAACCTTCCACATACGCCAAGGATGCGGCAAGTTACCAGTCATGCACACTTTTTCTTTTCCCCAAGCACCACCACCATATGCCCACGCTCTTCCCCCTACTGCTCCTGTTTTCACTGTTGTAGTCCATGATGTGCTAGACTTGGAATGGAAATCCAAGCTTCCAGAGGCATCTTTTTTCACACCCAACACTTGATCAATAACAGATAGCTCATCTTCGTATTCCTTCTCACAAATACACCCATCGTCATCAATGTAAAAGTTTTCTATCACATACAGACAGAATTCCCCTATTAAAAAGATTCCATCATGCTTGTCGAGATCAACAACTCTCTCACAGTTGTATCTGAACCTAATCTTTTCAAGATGCTCCAGATACGGTCTAATCAAATATTCACCATCATCATTCAGTTCCTTCTCTGATGTATCCTCCGGGCCTTTAGCTTCATCCATTTTCGCAGAAAATGAATGTCTTGGAGAGCCAGTCTCAGATTTCATATGTGTGTTGTCTGTTATGGGCACAGAGGCTGTACTAGATTTGCCACCAAAATCAAGAGCAGAATGAAGACTTGCTTCGTTTGTACTACTAGCTCTATCATCATTCCATCCATTTCTCGCAGAAGCGACATCTTTAAAATCATCAGAATCTTTTAAAAAGGACTCGTCATAAAGTTCAATTAGCAGGAAAGCTGGTTCGGAATCTGTGTCAGAAATAACTGGTCCCTCTTCATTTTTGGCTTTGGGAAGCTCAATTTCTCCAAGTTCCAACTTTCCATCAAGAACATTCTGGATGCTGTCAATTTTTAGCTTACATCGTTCAAGCTTTTTGCGCATTCTGTATGGACCTTCAATTGGACAGAGCTGCCATTCAGGATCTTCAGACCCTTTGGATTTACGCATTGGGAATATTCCACGCTCATGTACAAGCTGCTGGAGATGAGTTTGCCACTCACTCTCAGCATGAAGTATCCAACCATATTTGTTTTGCCGAACAACTCTAAGCTCAGTCGACATGGCATCACGCAATACTTCTAGCGCATATCTCCGTTCATTCAACTGATCCCAATGTTTTAGGTCCAACTTCGACATATCTCGTGACTTTCTCCCCATCTCTCTCTTCCGACGACCTTCCATGCCTTTTATCCTGACACCAGGAAATTTTGCCGAGCCAGCTATGTACTGTATCCACATTATTGCAGCACACTGCTCCAGTACTTTGTTAATAATCTTATCAGAGCTTTCAAGCCATTTAAAAAACTCTGGTAGATTTCCAGTCAACAACTTATCAAAACCCCCATGTAGAACATCAAAGTTTTGCCCTTGGTTTGGTTTAGTAGCGAGCAAGTCCTCCAGCGCAGATCTTCGGTGTACCAGCAAATATTTTACAATATCAAGTGACATGTTTTGCACACTCGTTCTCTGGTCAAGGAGCAGGGAGATTAAATTCACACACAGGCAGCAATTCAGATCCGTATCAAGGTTGCTAGGGCAGAATATGATTCTCCTGTTTGCGACCAACAACTGCAGAACTGTTGAGATGTCAATGCCGGATTCCTCAACAGCCGGATTCGGAGATGGTCTCTTCTTAGATTCAACAAGCAAACCCAGTTGTGATAGTAGGTCTTCCTCTCCGATTGTTATCAAGAACGATGGCAGGAAACAATATAGTACCATTCTGTTTGTATTTTTCAGGATTGAGTGCACATAAGCATCAAGTTGCCTTGTTGCTCTTCCAAGGGATAACAGACCTTTCCCTGAAGGAGTGACTTCTTCAACCCTACCATCTTTGTTAGCTAATTGGAGCATCGATAACAAGAACTCTAGAGCCCTTAGAACACCGGTTGGTAGAGGAAAAGTACCCATATAAACACGGTCCACTATCGTCCAGCAAAATGCATCCAAGTTTGCAGACCATTTGGCCTTGTCCAGTTTTTTCGCATCCTCTTCATCATCACGCAAGAGACGCCTTTCAAGATAGTTCATGACTCTGCTAAGGCATAAGCCTTGGAAGACCAGCACACTTTCAGGATCAACATAGAAAGGAACCATTTCCAATATGCTTTCCAGAACCGGTACTGCTTTAATCTGTTCAGTCATCAAGTCAGCAAGTACCTCTGCCATAAAATCTAACACGGCACTCGCTCCAGCAGAACAAGGCCCGCCACCATAGCCAGTTTCATCTGTTTCGAGGAGAAGTTTTGGGCTAACTGTGAAGAAGGCATTGACGGCAGAGGACCCTTGGGAGCCTGACTTTCGCTCTGAAGATGCATCAGCTTCATTAACAGAGACATACGATTCAAGAGAAGGAGAACCAATAGTAGAACTTCTAGATTCGTTATAGTTAGAACCTAGCCAGGATGCAAGTGCAACAACCGGAGAAGGTGATGGAGTGAATGAGACTTTGAGGCTTGATTTTTCAGATAAAAGGGGAGACTCAATCATAGGAAAAGATGCAGAACTCTGAGAATCTGTTGCCTGAACTTGAATTGGGTTACCTTTGAGATCTTGAATATCCCTTTCACTGGACACTGATACAGGGCCGACATGATTATCATCTTGTTTCTTAACGTCTTCAACACCTTGAAATGATTTACTTGAGTCCTGCGGTGGTGGTGTAAGAATGTTCTCCATCTTATCATCAATCACATAATTTGCAGGTAAACATATGTCTTCAGAACGAAGACTAACCTGCCCTTGAGGGAAGCTCCCTGCACTGATGGAGGTTTTTGTGGACTGATCTTGGTCATGAGGCAAGCTAGAGAGAGTTCCTTGAGAGCCGCTATCGTCGCCATCAATTATATGCTTCTCTTCCGCCTTTATAGAGAGCTGTTTCGCCATCTTCACTGCATAAGTAGCCCTACAGCACAAAATAGCTTTTAGGCGCAAATTATGCAAATAATCATCTTACAAGTCATACTAATTCAACCATCATGAAAATATCCTGGTCATATCTAAAACCCTCTGACATTGACCAAGAGATGATAGGTAAAACCAAATACTGTCCATATTTGGCCTACAACGGCTACAAAATCGATGTAGAAAAATAATTTATTTTCAAAAACCTAAGAAAAAAATCATCAATATTTTGTGGGTCGTGAAAATATGTATGTATATGAATATATATCAGTAGGTCTGTGATGCCAACCTGACACACGAAAAGTAAAGATCAGCACAATTTTCAACAAATTCCGCACGTCTGCAAGCAGCAGAAAACTGAGGGCACATCTTTGCAAGGTCAACCATGAAACGGAGAACAGACGTCGCAGCAGCAGGAGCTGATGCTTCGCCACCCATCAAACGTGCAGCATATGTTTTGTGCATCAAAGCTTCCCCTTGAAGCTCGCCAGTCATTTCTTGCCCCTCCACAAGCTCTGCCACAAGACTGGCACTCACCTGAGAAAGATTTCCAGACTGGTGGGCGAGCATTGATTGCATGATCAACCTGTCATAAGTAGACTTAGCCATTGCCACCACTGAATCCAACAGATCTATGAACTTTAACTCCACATGGCTTCCATCATTTGGAACTAGGGCATGAAAGTCTAACATCCGAACCTCTGGTAGTCTTGGATAAACAGGTTTCCCAAAGATCAAGCAGAACAATATGTAATATATGTCTGGGGAATCATAAAAGTTTTGAAGTACCCGCATCAGCCCCTGATAACCTCCACTTGTCCGAAATTTAAGGGAAAAGTTCGGAGAAGAAGCAAGACAAACACCAAGAAGAGTCATGATCCACCTCATACTAGTAGGATGCACAGCTTCATCGAGGAAATATGTTATTAATTTTGACGAGACTATCTTATGCCATAGCTCCAGAAGTTCCTCTGCTTTTATGGTTACCTGGAGATCAATGAGCATTTCCAAAAGCATATTTCTCACAATTACATGCTTCCCCATTGACTCGCGCAATGATGAGCTTCGTGACTTCACTTCAGGTGGATTAAATGTCATAATCACAAACCTAACCACATTTTCAAGCTCAGAAGACACAAATCCATCTTCTAAGATGCATCCAAGCAGAACAACTAATTTTTCTAGGACCGGAACTTCCACATCACCTCTCTGAAGTGTCACTAACAAATGTTCAACCAGATTAATTCTGCGCAGAATTGTAAGATTGTGATTCCTGTACCAATGCATTGAAACCAAATTTTCCAGAAATCCAAGTAAAGCAATCTGGATGGAAACAGGAGATGTTACCCAGAGGGTCCAGTCAAGGATGACATGTTCAACCATATCCGCGTTGGATAAGACAATGCAGTTCGAAGTTTCAACAGGCATATCTGTTTCTAGTTCAGAGAGATGACTAAAAGAATCCTTAGGAACAGAAAAGTCATCCATATCCCCATGAGACCCAACTGAAGAACTTTCGTAGCGGAACCTCGAAAGACCAAGATCCTCGTAGCTGTTTTCGAATATAGTCTCCGTAGGTGGCATACTAACTGTACTCTGTCCACTTTCCAACTTCTTTGGCTCTGAAAACAAAGCTTCACATGCAGCAATTTGGAAAAATATCTCCAAAGTCTGCATATCAAAAAGGGTCATTTTGGGACGCAAAAACAGAGCTAGCAAATGATATCCCCTGATGGTTTGCATATCCTTCACATTCTGAGGGTTCTGGTGAAGCGCACAGGCAAGTAATGAAAGAGCCATATGTAGCATATCTCTAGATTCGGCGGCCTCAACAAGCGCGAGTACAACAGTCATTCCTCCCACAGGGCGGATAGTATCACCAATCACGCTTTGTCTGCAGATACATACATTTCCCACCAGACGCCCAAAACGTGGTATTCCTAAACCATTTGAAAAAGCAGAATGAATCAAATTATGAAACTAGATCAGACGAAAATGTGCAATAGGAACTAGGAGATTTAAGACCACAATCTACCTCCAATTGGAGAAGCAGCAGCGGACAATGGGTCAACCAGATTGAGGAGGGAAAAACTTCCAGACGTACGGATGAACTCTGAGCATGTTCCATCAAATGCAAAAATAAGTTTCTTTCCAGGTAACTGAAAGGAAAGATTCGCTAATCTCTCAAGATCCCAGACAATTCCACTACCATCTGCCTTAGAGTCTCCTTGTCTATTGCTTCCATCAAATTTTTGCCCATTCGATGATGAAGTCATGTCAGTGTCCAATGAGTCCAGGATAGCCATGCTGCCCCCACCACAAGCTTGATTAGGCACAAGGCGTAAAAGGTCTGCATCCTGGAAAAGACCTCTGTACCCTCTACCAAGAATGTACATAAAACCAATGCAACCTGAAGTGAGCACCTCCTCAAAAAGATAACATGATCGTGTTTTCCATGTCAGATCACTAACTCTGGCACAAGTAGCTGGAGTTCCAACTATAACTTGCAAAGATTTTCCAACAGGCGAAGGAGAGTACCCCAGTTTACCCGTGTGCCTTAGTTTTCCATCAAGATAGACATATGCAACACTAGCCTGGAAGAGTCCAGCAAGAGCATTTGGTTTACTATGAACAACAGCAAGGTGATGCCACCTGCCCTCCTCAATCTCCAATCCAGAAAACGACAAAGAATTTGAATTGCTAGTGGCAAGGGTCAGAATACCATCCTCCTGAAAGTAAAGTTCTGCATAGAATGGACTTTCATTGCTTACGGCACCAACTGAAAACATCCGGAAAATGTTCTGTTCATGTTGTTGCGCACTCGAACCGCGCGGCTTTGATGAACCACTAACTTTGGAGGTTTCTACTTCTTTTCCTTGGGTTGTTAAAAAATTACGAAACTGGAACCAACAAACAAATGAATAACCAGCAGCAGGAGGCCAAGATCTTTCTCCTAGGGACACCTGAACAGAAGCATGCCCAGTTTTGCTCATGTCCATTTCTACGAAAGGAGCCAGAGATAGATGTTCCAAGGCTGTGTCTTCCATGAGAATTAGCTTTTCCATCATGCCAACAATTGCATGACCTGAATTCATAATCCTCATTTGCAAAACATATCTAAACAGCATTCGAAGCTCTGATGGGGACAATCTACACAGAAAGAAAACTATATGTTCAGAAAACACATAGAAATGAAAGTGGCAACGTCAAAAATATATTTTGAATTTACTAATAGGACATTCTCTACCTGTACGCTCCAAGAATCTCCACAATCTTCAAAGCATAAGAAAGAAATGGAGATGAACCCGCAAGAAAGGGGAAAACGATCTCCAACAGAAGTTCCACACAACCTGCTCAGTTACAATTCATGACGAGAGAGAGATGGGGTGAGAAAGAATAAGAGGGAAAAACCAACAGCTATAGGGATCTGAAAAATTGATTGAAAATTACACCCCAGAGGAGGCATGAGACATAGTTCTTACCGACAGATGTGAGGTTTTCCTGATTGAAAGAACTGGCCCGTGCAAGACTTTCAAGAAGTTTCAAAAATTCTAGCTGCATTTTTGGACTAAACAGCAACAATGAACGGATCAGAACTCTGACAGCACCGGCATTGTAAATTCTCTCCTTTTCAGGATTGAATTGGCCTGATGGGGTTGTTACAATAAAAGCTGCTTTGTCGTTTTCCGATATAGCAGCAGAGGCCGTAGACTCTGATGTCAAAAATGGTGGAAGCACCACTTCAAGTGCAAGTTCTAACAACAGCTGTATAACCTGTCTTTCCAAATCAACACACAGCAATCCAGACTCCACCAAAAGCTCATAAAATGTCTGGGACATAATAACAGCGTGCAGTTTCATCCTATTAACAACATTATCACATACTGCAGCTGTCATAAGACGAAATAGATATTTAAACAATTTGATGTAAACCACCAAATCAGACTCATCCATGTGCTCTCGTTTCCCTTGAAAAGTATGGAGGGTCGTCAATAAAAGAGAGAAACCCGTGGCTTCGCCAAAGACTCTTTGAGCAGAGCCATTAACACCAACAATACGCCATAGAGCACCCATTGTATCACATTTGGCATCATCATGAAGCTTGTATTGATAGCCAGAAATACCAGTGACCATTCCACTCTTCAACAAATCGACAACAGCTCCTAATTCTTCGTGATGGACCTGGTTGGAGAGTCATTGCAAGAAAATTAAGAATGTTTGCCAGTTATGCAAAATAAATACATCAACTTCGCAATATACTCGACTGTGGCATAGTTGATCCTACAAAAAGAAGGAAACAAATGTGTAATAAAAATAGTAAAGCTAAGTATTCAGGTAAATTTACCTGTTTAATGTCTTCCGTGATTAGACATGATAAGATCCTCAAAACGCCAGTTCGATGGGCATCAGATATTAAGAAAGGAAGAATAATAGCCACACCATTAGCCGCACGAAAAGATGCCTGATTCGCCTCAGCTTTCTTTAACAAAGAGATCATACAATCCCAACCAACAGTAATAGTGTCATCAATTTCAAAGACAGGTAACTTTCCTGACCCAGATTCCATCAACTTTGGTGATGAAATGATGGAATCTTTAGCATCTAAGTGTTTTTTGAAGCTACCTGAACTAGGCTTCCGATCCGAATGATTACTGACTCCACTATACTGATCTGGACCCATAAGAAGCTTGTGCTGCTTCAAATCATCCTGTAAGACTTCCAAAACACCAACTTCACGTAGGACTTTCTTATATTGTTGATCAAAAGATATAAGCTTCACAAAGAAAGAAAGTATGGTGTGCTTCAATTGAGATGTGATTGGCTGTTGCAATAAGCAACAAAGTGACAACAATTCTTGCTCTGGAACACAATTCACAACTGTGACAGCATATTCAAGAATTTTGAGGATTATATCTTGCAGTGAGGAAGGAAAACCAGCCATGTTGAGGACAAGTAATGGAACGGTCCTTAATTCCTGACACAATCTATAGTTCTCCACGTGGCTCGAGAATATCTTGAACATTCTATTTAATACTTCTGCCTGAAGATCCTTATTCTCTGCCTTCAGGAAGATATCTTGCAGCATTTGGACAGCTTCCAGGTCTTTAACTTTACTACTTCCCTGTTCCCATGTCTCATCATATATGCTGTCAACAGATAGAGTTCGACTTCTGCTATGCCCAGTTGGCTTTGCTTGGAACGATTGCGAGGCCCTACCTACAGATGGCTCAGCTGGACCAGTCTGAGCCAGGGTGACAAGGACATCAAGCAATCTCGACAACGATGGAGAAAAGTTTTGTGAAGAAAAATCAGCATTTTCCCTACTGTTTGTATTTTCTCCATCAGGAATCACTTCAGAGCCATCTGAACCACTATCTCGATTATTAAATGAACGACTGGACACAATAATCTGATTTTTTGGCAAGGAGGATAGAATCAAGGCAAACTGAACAAGAAAGTGGTAACCGTGTGCATTACGTATGTCCTCCCTGAGCCTAACACCACCAGCTTCTACAAAGTCAAATTTGGAAAAGATTATTAGCCATAATCAGAACAGCTTTAGCTTACATATCCATATATATAATGTGACTGCTGAAACGTTCTACTCTCACAGTATTTTTCAAATGGACATAACATATTTAGAGCTCCTATATTTATGTAGATCATATTTACCAGGTCTGTACGACAGTTCCACACATTCAAGTAACAAGTCCACGATGCCCATTGTGTAGGCTGCATCACCACAATCCCGATCAAAACCTTTGACAGCCATCAAGAGGACCTTTATCTGCAGGAGAACTCAGAATTTTATTTTGTTTGTAGATTTTGTAGACTATTTTTTTTTCTAGCAGATTTTGTAGACAATTATAAGCAATTCACAGAAGAGAGCTGAAAACTTTTCCAATGTCTTATTGCACTTATCACTTTGTAATACTAAGCTTCTGAAGAAACTAAAATATATGCATACAACAATTAATTATCATTTGCTTTTTATCCTGAATCAACATAAATTTCCTGAAAATCAAGTTCTCAACCACAGAAATCTCACACAGTTTCAAGTTTTCAACATTAGCAAGAAAAAAACAAACTAAACCTAAGGTCAAAGCTTATAAGTACAAGAATCAATATACTACACTCAGGTAGTCTGCATAATTCACTGGCATACCAGATGGTGCTTGCGTATGTATCTTGCTGTGCTTCCATTGTCATTGACTAGAAGAAGTCCAAGGATCTGGAAGAGACACGAAATGGGGTCAATTAAAACTATAAGCATCATGTCATTCAATCCAGTTTCACTCGTCAAACAAAGCCGATCACGGAATTTTCCCATTTTATGACACGATGCTCTAAAACAGATGTACAAAAAATTACCTGCATTGCATGTCTGTGAAGTTGTATGCTATGGAGTGGAACTAGGCCCTTTCTATACTGAGAGAAAACCGTTATAGAGCCATTGGCAACCATATTGAAAAGCGACTCAAGAGAGTCATCTTCTATCAAACTCTGAGCAGCAGAGGGATTGCTTGCTAATGCTTTCATGATATGGACAACACTACCCTCCACCTACAACAATGAGGGGACAATAAGTTGTTTTTTTAACTGATAAAGCATTGATGTAGCATAAAATTGGTGGTCAATGTCCAGCACAAAACAATGTAGGAAAATATAGTCTTATTAAGATTTGGAATAAAACTATTGAAACAGAACCTCAAGTCGTCTAGTCTGGAGAACTCTGAATCCAGCATCTTTTTCTGCTGATACCTCTTCCAAATCAGTAGTTATTTTACTTTTACTTAGTTCATCATATGCTAGAAGCGCACTGAGAACATGTATTAGACAACAGAATATCCCAGAATCCAGTAGTGATTGTTTGTCGATAGACTGAAAATAACACATAAGATGTTGCGTTTAGGAGGCAACACAATATATAAGGCATAAAAATATCAAAGAGTCAGCATCCTGGCCGATGTTAAACTGAGCTCTGCAAGCTTTCATGGAGTGGGTAAAGTGGAAGACAGGAAAAGGTTAAAAAGGTACCCCAGATACAAGTACTTCAACAGCAGTTAAGAGGTTTGCACCAGGACTAAATCCCTCCTGTAGGAAGAAATCATGGATTAAGAATAGAGAAGAGAGGGTGAGATGAATCAAGATGCACAATATTCAGAAAGAAAAGGCAAACCTTTGTGACATCTGAAAAGAACCTTAATACTTTCTCTACATCCAATGACCTTGTCTTGCTGCCAATCTTCAACTTTTCAATATCTGTCACAAATGCTCTCCCAATGACAAAAGAGAATATATGTGTTTCTACTAACCTGCAATTAAAATATATTTCTCAATATTGATGATACTAATAAAGTATGAGGTACAGAAGAGAAACCGCTAGACAGAAGAGAAACATATTAGCCTCCATAAAAGTTAAAATCATGTGAAGACTGAAAGACACTTAAATTTGGTGAAAAAAGGAAAAAAAAAATAAAGAGTTAGGAACAGCTTACATGGTAACTAACTGATCTACATTAGCATGGCGCTTCACTAATCTACAAAATGTATCCACGGTCAGATTCAAGGCGGCCTCCTTCTCCTGTATGACATATGAACGATTTGCAATCATAAATTGCTAGTCCAGTAGAGAAAAAATACAGGAAACGATAGTGTTCCAAGATTAAAGGTAAGAACCTTTTCAGAGCTAGATGAACGGAACTCTTCCCATAATCTCTTGAAGTCCAGTTCCAACTCATGGTTATCTCTGCTTTGGAGAGGATAAATAAAAAAAAAAAGGAAATTTACATGAAAGTAGCAGGAGCTTTGACTCTCATAAATCAATCCTGCCAAACATGCTAGCACCACAAATGTTGCAATAAAGCAAATCTAAAAAGAGACTACGTTGAGGTCTATCACTTATAAAGCAATCTAAACTCTGGTCCCAAAACAAAAGCAAAGTCAGCAAAACTATAACTAGCTAGAATCAGATCAAGCAGAATACCTTGAAGGAGATGAGTTGAAGTCATGAAGAGAAGAGGAGGCGTAAGTAAAAGAAGGAGAAGAAGAAGAAGACGGCGGAGCAGTTAGGTCAACGGCAAAGGCGTCGGAGGAAGTAGCGTCAGGGGATTGAGCTAATCCAACCTTCTCCTTGATGTCCTTAAGCAACGTTGCCCATTTCATCGTTGTCCTTTTGGATCCCAGAAACTTTCATCCGACGACGACCTCACCAGACCAGACACTGACTCGGTCTCGACCCTACCCAGATCCGAGTCGTCCGATCAGAAAATTAAAAAAAAAAAAATCAACCCTAATGCAAAACTTTCATCATTCGCCACAAGAAAACAATATAATCCTTAAAATGAGGAATTCAAATTAAAGAAAGGAAACATAAAAAAAACTCTTTTTTAAGATCAAATAGAGCTGATGATACAATGTGTGAAATTAGGGTTTCGTAGGAAGAAGAAAGATCTAAGATCCAATGATTTGAAAAGCCCTACCCTCCCAAAAACACTTCAAATTGAGCTAACCAATTTTGACAATAAAAGGAAGAAAAAAACAGCTTAGCGAAATAACGCGATTTTGTTTGTTTGTTTTTTTCTTCTTGTTTTTAATTAATTAGATTTTCAGAGATTAATCAAATCTCCTTCGCTCTTTTTTCTTCCTTCTTTCTTTCTTTCTTTGTTTATTTTTTTTTGTTCTTCTGCTTTTTTTTTTTTGTTGACGGCGTCTCTCTCCGCGCCTTGTTTCTCGCTCAAGTCGTCTCTCACTTTCTCTCTCTTCACACGATATTGTTTGTTCCTCCTCCATTATTTTTTCCAGTTTTGTTACTTTATTAACCCTCGTATTTTTCTTTTACATGATTTTACACCCATTATAGTATTTCATTCTTATTCTGACCCCAGTAGTCTTGATTTGCAACTCAACTTAAATGTTGTAGACCAAACAAAATACCAAATGGTCAATTTTTACGAAATTATTATAAACTAAGAACACTTGGAAGAATACCTTTGACATTTTCATTCGTGAAAGTAACAAAGGTTGACTCGTTCTTTTTATCATTTTTTAATATGAGTGTACAAATGGTCACGTAAGGATTTTAGAGAGATATACATTGGGATATTTTAAAACAAGTATTTATGGATTTTTACAATAAGTCCTACCTAATACTTATAACAAAGTTATTTTTACCTTTTTTTAGTTATTAGCTTATAACATATTACATGTTTTAACTTTATACCAAAAATAACTAAATTTTTAGTATTGTTTAGTTATATTTAATATCTACATATTTTTAATTTCTAATACATATGAGCATAAGTAATTAAATTTATTAATATATTTTAAAAAATTATTATTTATTTTTTATTAAGACAAATTAGTATCTTGTGATTTATGTATTTGATACAAAAAAATTAATTCTAAGCATAAATCTCATCTAGTTTATATAATTATAAATATGTATATACGTATGTTGGTTTCTGAACAAAACCTTAAGTTTGAAAGAAATGAAAACAGAGAGACAAAAACATCAAAATGGAAAATAAAGAATTGACTGGAAAAATGGATCTGGATGGAGGTTTTAAAATAAGGAGAGCTTAATCATAATTATTAAGAAAAACAAGGTCCGATGAGAGGTCAAACATCAATATATTTTATAGGTTCACGTCTACAATCGGAGGTAGAGCCCAAGGAACGAGAATGCCACGTGTTCGTATAGGCTTGCTGATCGATTGCGAGACGTTATGCCCTTGTTGGAAATTAATCACTTGGACGAAAACCATCTTCTACGTTATTTTAAATAATAATAATAATTCTTACTATTGGAATCGCGGTAAAAAAATAATATATATATATATATATTGTTAAAAATATTAGAAATTCATTATTGTTGAAATCATGATGAACAAAATTTAATATTTTTTCCCGAACATAAATTAGTTAAATTTTAAGTATTTTGGAAATGTTATATTTAAATATGTTGCCAATGATAAAATAATATATGTAAGAAATTTAAACACTGTTTCATATTTCATTTCTATTTTACAAGAACAATCGGAAACAATATTATAGTTTTTTGTTGTTGTTAATTCTATTATAGTTCTTAGGTCGTGGCGACATATATTTTGTATAGACAAACTATCCAGTATCCAACTTGGAAATTTTCAATATGACTAAAAAAACAAATCGAATTTTAGTTTGTTCTATTCTATCTAATGTGTCATTGAAGGTGTTGCATTAATTTATATAAAAATGAAAAGTAGTTTCTTATAAATATAGTTTTTTGCAGAGGTCATAAGATACATTTAAAATCAATATGCAGATGTCATATATCTTAAACAATCAATTTAAAATACTAGTGGTGGTTAATAGTCATCAAACAAAAAGTAGAAAAATTGGTGATAAAGAAACCATATATTTGTAGAATTAAAAGACAGAACTTGGTCAAAATTATGCTTTAAATTCTTGTGATAATGTGATCTAATCTCTAATTTTTTTCCGATGCGTCAAAAATAATTTTCCAACAATAATTATATTTCATTTGTCTGATTCCTGCATCTAAAGTCCAAAAATTTATGTGTGACGATTATTACAATCATTTCCGACGACAGAAAATTTTAACAATAGCCGACAAAAAGCACACAAACTTATGGTCAGAAAAATTAATATTTTATTACCTCACTGATTTCGACTTAGGATGACTAATAGACCTTATAAGGCTAAAAGTCCAAATTATTTGTTTTTATTAAAGCCTGGTTTTAAGTAATTCTCTTACAAAACTAGGCCCATTATAAACTTTGTTATTGTATATCCCTAAAAGAAAACGCCTTTTAGCTTTGGTGCCATCTAGAGACTTTTAGAGCCGCGGTTAGTAGTAACTTAACGTTTCATCCTAATACGCCACGTGTCAATCACTACCTGGCGTATTCAAGAACGTTCTCCTTTACTCTCACCGCAACTGCTTTTATAACTTCAAAATCCTAATTTTCTCTCAACCCTCAAATCCCATGTTTTCTCGGAAAAATCGTAACTAACAAAAATAACTTGCTTGCTTCTGGGGATTTTCACTGTGTCTTTGGCTTTCGCTGTCGGATTAATATGTGCTTTCACCAGCGGTAAAAACTTTCCTTGTCACACACTCTTCTTCTCCTTATTCGTTTCTTGCCTTTTAAGGGACGCTTAATATTTAATTAGCCTGTGAGATTTCCAACACATTTGAGCTGGTTATTGATAGAATAATCTTCCATGGTTGAATAGAAACATGGATTTGTGTTTAACATGTCAATTCTGGTTTAATAATATGATAAAAACCCTTAAGAAAGCATAGAGCTTTGGGACCTGAACACGTTATATAGTTCCGAGTTATTCCTGAAACTTTGTTGTTGGAACAGGGGAAGTGATTCTTGAGTCAGCGATTTTAACAACAGTAGTGGTGCTTTCCTTAACCTTCTACACCTTCTGGGCAGCAAACAAAGGATATGACTTCAATTTCCTTGGTCCATTTTTGTTTGGTGCTATCATCGTTCTTATGGTCTTTGCCCTTATTCAGGTAAACATACTTGTTTGTGTTGGTTTAACATTCGAATGCAACAAACTTACAATAGTTATGAGCGTAGGAGAGGATGAATCTAGAAATTCAGGTTGAAAACTGAGCTTGGTTTGGGTTGTGTTTGCAGATACTGTTCCCGTTGGGTCGGATCTCAGTGATGATCTATGGTTGTTTGGCTGCGATTATATTCTGTGGCTACATAGTTTATGATACGGACAATCTGATCAAACGTTACAGTTACGATGAGTATATTTGGGCAGCAGTTTCACTCTACTTAGATATTATCAATCTCTTCTTGTCTCTCCTTACCATTTTTAGAGCTGCCGACGGTTAAATGATGAAGCTTCTTTGCTCTTTTTAAGTCTCGATCAGTGTCATTATCTATCATGTCTTTAAAAATATGCAACTCTGTATTATAGACTTTATAGTTAACAAGACTCTATGTATATGTACAACATAATATACGTTTAGAGAACCTGATGAATGTTATTGACAATGGTGGTATTACAATTTATACACAAGCGTAGTTCTAGTTCTAGGTGTATCCGTGTATGGAAACTAGAATATTGACAAGTAAATGAGAAAGATGCGATGGACAGAATCAAAAATAAATATTTAAACTAAAAATAGTATTAAAATGTATATTTTACTAATATATTAAACAAAAATAAAAATTTTGGGGCCTTAAACTATTATACTTAAAAATTAAGAGTCCTAGGCAAATGCTTTATTTATTTGTAATAACTTAGGCACGTTCCTGTCTGTACTTTATATGTTTCTGAAATCTTTTTGATATTGGTTTAATTCTAAAACAGTCAGTTATTTATATTAAAAAAATTATTTTTGTTAATGCAGTCAGATTGTTAAAAGCTTTTTAGGATCTCCTCATGCAATTTGATTATTTTGTTCCCAAAACAAAAGCGTTAATTATGCTTCTCATGATTTTTTTAAAGTTAAACAAACCAACTTATAGTATTGATTTTTCTACTATAACAACTACCGTTAATGTGTTAATGATCGAAGTGATCATTATAAATTCAACGTAGAATATATATAGTTTTGAAAACTATTCAATGTATAATGTTTAAATGCCAGATTCCTAGGCGGTGAAGGTAACGTGGAGAGCGGCCGTGCTCCTCCTCCTCCTCCTCCTCATGCACCTGCACCTGCACCTGCTCACGGAGTAGTCTTCGCCTTCTTCACAAGGTATTTTATTATTTGTCGTTTAGATTTGTTTGTTTTTTTTTAATCTGAAAAGAAACTCCGACGACGTGGATGCTATTTTTTGCGATGCCTTCTTTACGAAAAAATAGGTAAAAAAACTCTGATCTTTTTCAAAAACATGAAAAAAACTTTTTTTCTTTTTTGTAGAGTTTTAAACCCTCACCTTTTAATATGTGGTAAAATAAACCCTATATATTATAAAAAAAATTAAGTAAATCATTATATTAAAATAAAAATAAATAAATAAAATTTGGTTTATGATTTATTTTCCTAAATTTGAGTTTGTGAATTTTTTCCAAAATTGAGTTTTTTTAAGTAAAATATTATTATAGATTAGCACATTCCATGTTTTGATTTAAATTTTTTGAACTTTTTCTTTTGAATAACTAAATAAAATTAATTAATATTAGTTGATATTTAAAATATTTTAAAGTTATATTATAAATATATCTTAATTTTATGTATTTAAATTAAAAAATATTTCCATGTTAATTTTATGTACTTTCGTAGGAATATAATTTTTTTTTGTTTATTTCCATGTTAATAAGTTTATATGACTAGAACAAATAAATATTTATTAACATAAAATTCATATTTGGTAATACTATAATCGATAATCGAATATGAGTTTATGTTAATAAATTTTTATTTGGTTGGTCACACAAACTTATTAACATGAAACAAACAAAAATATTTTTATTAAATAAATTTTATGTTATTTAATCGATAATACTATAATTTTTTTGTTTGTTTTCATGTTAATAAGTTTATGTGAGTAAACCAAATAAATATTTATTAACATAAAATTCATATTTGATAATACTATAATTGATAATCAAATATATTAATATATTATAATTTATGTTAATAAATTTTTATTTGGTTGGTCACATAAACTTACTAACATGAAAACAAACAAAAATATTTTTATTATTACGAAAGTATATAAATTTTCATACAAAAATATTTTTAATTTAAATACATAAAATTAAAATATATTTAAAAGATGACTTTAAAATATTTCAAAAATGAACTAGTATTAATTACTTTTACCTAGTTATTCAAAAGGAAAAGTTCGAACAAATTTGAATAAAAACATAAAATGTGTTAATATATAATAATATTTTAGTTAAAAAACTTAATTTTTGGAAAATTCACAAACTCAAATTTAGAAAAATAAATCATAAACAAATTTTATTTATTTATTTGTATTTTAATATAATCATGTATTTTTTTTATAATATCTAGGATTTATTTCACCATATATTAAAAGGTGAGGGTTTAAAATCCAAAAAAAAAGATGAGGGTTTTTTTCATTTTTTTGAAAAATGTCAGAGTTTTTTTTACCCAGTTTTCCCTTATTCACAAGGTTCTTTACATCTATTTCTTTAAAATGTCATAAATTAAGATAAACATTAATAGCTAATTAATCTCTACAGTACATTATATATTTTGATTAATCAATATTTTGAGGATATAAAGTACTTAATACAACTGAAATAAAATTGATCGGCAGACATAAGAAAATTGATGAACTATTCACAAGGCCAGCACAAGAACTTGCGTCCGCTTTGACTATAAGAATATGCCTGGCCCTTAAATCCTGTGAAGTCCTCTATAGCCTAGTGGTATCTCTAAATATATCCCCTTTTCCCTACAAGGTCATTCAATTATATAAAACAATACATAATAAATTAAATAAAATTAGATAAACCTTTCTTCCTTATATATATAAAAATCTCAAATCTATGACTCCAATACTTTAAAATTTGCAAGTGTTTTTAAGATATATATCACTTTTTCTTATTATGAACTATACTATCGTACGGGAAAAATAATTTGATAAATATTTTTATTTTATTTTAGTGTAGTTACTGGTTAATGTATTTTTCTATGACAAAAATAACTACAAATTATTGGTTAATTAAATTAAAGATTCAAACAATAGATTAAATTTAAAATTTAAGAGTTGGAGAATAAAAATAAATTGGAATATTTTTAAATATATTATAATTTTAACATGAGAAAAAAACCAAAAATAACACATTAACGAACCTTAAAAATATATATGCAGCTCTCATGATGGATTTAAAAATAGAATTACTCTCGTTTTCATGCTCTACCATTAATATCGGCAATCTTGTTTGTTTTCGTGCTTGTCTTCAAGCATAATTGATCTTGAGTGAGAAAGGAGAGTGATGATGTTTTCATAATATGATTTGAATGAAAGAAAAAAAGGTTAAGAGTGAAACTAATAATGATTTGATATCAATATATAAAAATTATAAGAGAGTGAAGTTAAAACTGAAAAAATTGTAGGAGAGTGGTGAGATAAATAAGGAATGATGAAAAATATAAAACCTGATTTTTTAAGAAAAAAATGATAAAAATTTGAAAGACAAATTGTAGAAGAAGTTTTTTATTGTTAAAACATTTTTTTTTAATTTTTTTGAATAAACTTTGTCGTGTGTTAGATTTTTATTGGACAAATAATTTGTACTTTATAATATAAAAGTTTTTTTAATAAGATTTAAATTTAAAATAATTATCTATGTGGTAGAAATTTAAAACAAAAATTTATGTGGCACAATTTAATTGGTCATGTGACATATGCTTTATAATATAAAAGATAAAAAAGATATTTTGTTTTCCTATTTTTATGATTTTAAAAATCTTGAGAAGTTTTTTTTTTCAAGAATATTTTTATTTACAAATAAAAAAAAATCTATGTGGCAGAAGTTAAAAAAAAAAATCTGTGCGGCACATTTTTATTAGTGAAGTGACATGTGTTTTATACTATAAAGGATATTTTTCTGTCATAAATTATGGAAAACGGTCTCTCTTTTTTTTTCCCGCTTATATTCTTTTATAAAATGAAGAATTGTAAAAGTCAAACAACAGTTTCTAACGATCAAGGAGATGGAGGCGGTTGCACGCACCCGCAAAATGCAAACCGCTTTTTCATCCTCTTTCTTCGTTCACCTCTCTCTCCACCATAGATATAATCCCGAAGAAGAATCCTCGTTTTGCTATCCGATATCTTTACTTTCGCTCGATCCACTCTTTCTCCTTCCAATTTCAATAACAGAAACTGTAATCTCTGTATCTCCAACTGTAACCTCCCAATCTTCTCTGAGCCTCTTCTCGCTTGTTCTGATATTCTCCTCCTTCTGCTATTCTCATTCTCATCAAGATCCATTGATGATTTGCTTCCATCTGACCTCTCAAATCCGCTTTGGACTTTTGTCACCAGTTTTCTGTTGATGCTTAAAAGTTTCTCTAATGCTTCCTCTGCTTCATTGATCTGTCCCTTGATCGTTTCGTACTCATTTTCTTTTCCTTTCTCGCTTTTTTCCTCTGTCTCCACTTTGCTTTTCAAATCTTCAACGGCGATATGAATGGTTGAGAGCTTCTGTAGATCTGAATCAAGTCTCTCTAGAACTTTCCTCTTGTTTACGTCTTTGTTTGGATCTGTGAATCTATCGGAGATCTCTAATTTGTCCACAACCAATGATTCTTCAGACAAGGATTTACCTTTCTGAGGATTATGTGGCTTCACCTCTAAACTGTGGTGATCTTCTTCTATCTTCAAAATGTCTCTCTTACTTATCCCATATGATGAGCAATCAGAAACCTGATCGAGTACGATATCTTTTGTGATCATCTCACTTTCCTCGGAATAGATTTCATGGTTCTGTTTCCGTAGGCTTCCACTTCTCCTTCTGCTTCTTCGGGCAGAAGAATGTTTTAGTTCTTCCATCGCAAGATTTTTGGTTACTGCCTCCTCAATAGCTTTGATTCTCAAGCTTATTTCTTGCAACTCTAAGAATCCATCGTTGTTATCCTCCACTGAAGCAGTTTCCTGGTAAGAGATATACCCACGAAAGATTCGTTATTCTCCAACAAGAAAATTCAAAATTAACAACAAAACAGATGCAACATCAGTTCAACGGAAATATGACTTAGACCAAGGGCAAAGCTATCTAGAACTTGATGATTACTATCTGTGACTCAAAGTATTTGATTATTAGAAGCAGATTTTTCTAAGATAACTTACTTTGAATCCATTATCGAATTCGAGAGGCATGTCAATATGTTTTTCCAGAGATTCTATGCTTTCCTTCAACAAGAAAATAGCTTGGGCGTATTTGCACATGAGATCGTTTTGTCCACTGTTCGCATCCTCTAAATTGTTCACTCTTCCTTTAAGCTGGTCAATCTCCATGTCTTTTAATGTGCTTCTGCTTTCAAGGTTCTTACAGGCTTCTACCAGCTCACGGATCAACCCTTCAAGCAATGTTTCATGAACAGCCGAAATCTGCAAATCTCCAAACAATGTTGCAGCCTGAGACTCCCATTGTTCGATCTCATTCCTTTCTGTAAAAAGTTCCTGGTTCAACTTTTCTTTCTCCACTTTGATTCCTTCGAGTTCCACGAGTAAGTTCATCAAGTCAGCTTCCAATTTCAGATTAGCTTCATTCGCATGACTATTCTTCTTAACCTGCTCTTCGTAATCTCCACGAAGTTCCAAAACCTGCTTATCCTTGTCTTCTTCTATCGCTTTAGCTTCCTTGTATCTACATTCTAAACCCTCCACTACCTCAGATAATTCAGATTTTTCATTTTGTACGATGGAGATCATCAGCATCGCTTCTAGAAGCTCTTTCTCCTGCTGACCCAACTGATCCTTCACATTAGCAATTTCATGTTCCAACTGATCATTGGCTGATCTGGCAGAGAGCAGTTCGGCTTCCAATTTCAGATTAGATTCATTAGCATGACTATTCTTCTTAACCTGCTCCTCGTAGTCTCCACGAAGTTCAAAAACCTGCTTATCCTTGTCTTCTTTTATCGCTTTAACTTCCTTGTATCTACATTCTAAACCCTCCACTACCTTTGATAATTCAGATTTTTCATTTTGTACGATGGAGATCATCAGCATTGCTTCTAGAAGCTCTTTCTCTTTCTGACCCAACTGATCCTTCACATTAGCAATTTCATGTTCCAACTGATCATTGGCTGATCTGGCAGAGAGCAGTTCGGCTTCCAATTTCAGATTAGCTTCATTCGCATGACTATTCTTCTTAACCTGCTCCTCGTAGTCTCCACGAAGTTCCAAAACCTGCTTGTCCTTATCTTCTTCTATCGCTTTAGCTTCCTTGTATCTACATTCTAAACCTTCCACTGCCTTTGATAATTCAGATTTTTCATTTTGCACAATGGAGATCATCAGCATAGCTTCTAGAAGCTCTTTCTCCTTCTGACCCAACTGATTCTTCACATTAGCAATTTCATGTTCCAACTGATCATTGGCTGATCTGGCAGAGAGCAGTTCGGCTTCCGATTTCTCTAGCAAACCCTCAAGCTGCAAATTCTCAATTTCTGCAGATTTGAACTTATCACCAACCACCTTTACCTCTTCCTCGAGCTTACACTTAGCAAAACTGAGTCTGTCCAGATCCTCGTTTAGTTTCGACGCTCCTGAAAGTTTTTCCAAGACGACATCCTCCAAAAGAAGAATGAGATTGCTTTGGTATATGGTTTCGGAAAGAAGCAAAGAGATGTCCTCTTCTAGTTTACTTTTCTCCTCCTCCAACTGCAATGTCGACTTTGTCAAGTATATTTTCTCGTCCAAATTCTTGTTATTCTCTTCCTGCAAAATGGTGTATTCATCTCGAAATTGCAACACTTGCTTGTGCAAATCCTCAATTTCTACTTTCAAAACTTCTTCTCTGTTGACTCCTTCATTAACTTTTGTGGTCAATTCTCCATTCATGTAGATAAGTTTCTGAGTCTCATCTTGCGAAACCGAGAGCTGTTGATACTGAGATTCAAGTTCTCCCTCAAGGATTTTCTTCTCTGTTGCAATACCTACAGCTTCTGATTTAAGTTGCCGAAGAAATTCAACAAGGACGAGGTTCTCAATGGCAGAGTGCTGGTTTTCATCCCGAATCTTCAAAAGCATAGTTTGCATGTCACTAAGTCTACTCAATATGTCATGCCAATTTTTCTGGTCTCGCGAATCCTCATCACCGGAATCCATACCCGGAATAATTTCAAGCTTCATCAATACCTGGTAGATACCTGTTCTCAGTATTTTAATACAGTTAATCGAGGAGTCAATCTGCATTTGTTTCCCAGTATTTTCCTGTTCTAGCTCAGAGACTAGCTTCTCTAATAGTTTAGAAGCCTCTTTGATATTCTGATTCTCAGCAATCAGAGAGGAACACCTCTCAAGCCAATCCTGCAAACATTTCTGCAGAACAATAATCTCAATGTGAGCATCATGAGCTCGATCCAGCTCCACTTGAAATACTCTCTCCCGGCACTGGTTTTCATCTTCAAGGTGATGGATCTTTGATTCCATACCATTCATTTGACTCTCAGATAATTGCACAAAACTAGCATACTCGCGGTCCTTGCCATCTAAAGACATTCCCAACTCTTCAATTTTCTGAAGGAAAGATTCCCTCTCGGTCGCTAATTCCAAAACTTTTACTTTTAACTCTGCCTGTTCTTTCTCAAGATCTTCAATTCTTTTTCTCATTATATCCATTTGAGAGAGTAAGCTTTCTCTTTCACTAGTTAAACTGGACTTGTCGTCATTCAGCAGGTGGCATGAGTCTTCTAGGCTTTTCAAATTTGACTTGAGTTCTTCAAGTTCTGCAGTGGCATTATAAATAGAATTCTCCAGTAACCTGTTTTCCTCAGAAAGTTTCTTGCTGTTTTCTGTAGCACTCTGCAGACGGGAAATCAACATGTCCTTCTCAGAATGAAGGCCGGATTTCTCTTCTGCAAGTGACATACAAGATTCCTCCAGTGACTTCAGCTTTCCTCTAATTGTTTCCAGCTCAGCATTCAAATCTGATATGGAGTTCTCCAAAAGTAGGTTTTTCTGAACAAGTTTTTCCATCATTTCTAACTTCTCAAGCAGGGCCATCTTTTCGATACTTTCTCTTTCCTTGGATTCCTTTAGCTTTGAGTTCTCCTCCTGCAACTCCCTGACAGAAGACACAAAGTCTTCTGGATGTAAACCAACCAACTCCACCTGTTTTACCATGGACTGGTGTTTTTTCCCTATTTGACTTAATTCCTCTTTAAGACAGTATATTTCTTGCTGCAAAGCATTTCTCTGGTCCACTCTCAGTTCAACTGGAATAGGAAAGCCAAATTTCTGAAATTGGAACTTGGACGTGGTATTGGAATAGATGGGGGAAGTAATTGCAAGAATTGTCTTATTTCTAGCTATATATTGTGTTTATATTACTGTTTCTTGCTAATATTTGATTCAGGTTCCACGAAAAGTGGTTTGGGGTTGCTTCGTTTTTCTGTAGCTGATGTCTTATTTGAATTGTACCTAGGCAATACACCCTGGCTATGGGTTCTTGTCAGAAAGTTCCGACTTTGCCCAACTCTGTGAAGATTCTGGTCTAACATTCATTGGACCTCCAGCATCTGCTATTAGAGATATGGGTGATAAAAGGTGACATAACAGGATGTTTTGCACAAGCTGTCTTTTATCCTTAAGTTCTGATGGTGTGGTCCTCGTGTGTATTTATTTAGTGCATCCAAGAGAATAATGGGGGCTGCTGGAGTTCCTCTCGTGCCTGGATATCATGGTCATGAGCAAGATATTGATCATATGAAGTCCGAAGCAGAAAAGATTGGATACCCTATCATAATCAAACCAACACATGGAGGTGGGGGGAAGGTATGTTTATGATTTACGACACTGATTTTTCCAATAGATTGCTTCTTGTAATAGTCAACTTACTCATGTCACCTTGAAATGTTTCCATTTATTTATATCTCAGCTTTTATATTGGCTCCAGAAACATGGTTTGTAATTATTTTAGTGGTGGAAATACAGATCATTGATCAATAAGTTTGATACCCTTTTAACGTTTTTTTTTGGTTTTGATGTAAATAAGCTTTTGTGTGTTAGGGAATGAGGATAGTGCAAAGTGAGAAGGATTTTGCTGATTCATTTCTGGGAGCTCAACGTGAGGCTGCTGCTTCTTTTGGGATTAACACAATTCTTCTTGAGAAATACATCACTCAACCAAGGCATATAGAAGTCCAGGTAGTGGGTCGGGAAATTCCATATTCTGTTTCTTTTATGAAACTCTGGTTATGTATAGAAACGGAAGACAGATATTATTACTTTGGCTTAAAGTATTAACCTCTATATCTACTGCCATGTTCTGTTTAAGTTGTATGGATTAAGTAATATTTATCTGGCTCTTAGATTTTTCTAGCATTTTAACTAATTTTCCTTTTGTGTTTCCACTTCTTTTAGATATTTGGTGACAAACACGGAAATGTTCTTCATCTGTATGAAAGGGATTGCAGTGTGCAAAGAAGACACCAAAAGATTATTGAAGAAGCTCCTGCGGTAATGACTGTATTCTTTCTATTATTGGTTTATATATTTTCTAGCACAAATGGATGTGAGTCTGATTGAAACTCTGCTGGTGCAGCCTAATATATCTGAAAAGTTCCGCGCAAGCTTAGGCCAAGCTGCTGTCTCTGCGGCACGGGTATCCCTTTAAATCCTGATTTTATCATTTAAAGATTTAGTGGTTTTCAATGAGAAACCTTAGTCAAAAGTGTTTCATTATATTCTGTTTGTTACATTCATTTGTAGTAGACTGCATGTCCCATGGGTCTCTAATTTCTATATTTTACGTATTGCATTACTAATGTCTGATCATTAGTTATATGATCGAAGATTACACCATTCTTATCTTGAGTTCCATTGATGTGTAGCCATTTGAAACCTCTTATTGCTAGGCTATCTTTCACTTCAACTTCCACAAGAAGCGCTTATATTCTGTTACTTCTGACATTTAAAGGCAGTTGGATATTACAGTGCTGGGACGGTGGAGTTTATAGTTGACACTGAGTCTGATCAATTTTATTTTATGGAAATGAACACCCGTCTCCAGGTGCCTCTTTGATCTGTAATGTATAATTAAATTTTACCTCAAGAAACATTTTCTCATCCAAAGAAACACTGATAATCCTTCTTAGGTCGAACATCCTGTAACGGAGATGATTGTTGGTCAAGATCTTGTGGAATGGCAAATTCGAGTTGCCAATAGGGAACCTCTCCCCATAAGCCAGTCGGAGGTGCCAATGTCAGGTATCGCACTACCTCCTTGAGATAAATGGAAAACAGTGTGATATTACTGTTGAGTCCCTGATTTTGCAAGATATCATGCTTGCTTTTGCAAGATATTACTGGCAGAAAAAAATCTGAACATTTTTTGGTGAAAGTTTATTTATTAATTTGCGGCTGTTGCTAATCCGCATATGTATCCTCTTGGCAGGTCATGCCTTTGAGGCCAGGATATATGCTGAAAATGTTGCAAAAGGATTTCTTCCTGCAACTGGGGTCCTCAATCATTATCGCCCTGTTACAGTCTCATCATCAGGTGCGGTTCAAGATTGTGTATAAAACTGTTTATTTTTCCATCTTATGGAAAGTTTTGTTGTCTGTCAGTCATCAGATCCTGTTTTTGTCCTGTTGTGAACCTCTTTCATGTTGGAATTTGTCTGTAGCAGTTCGGGTTGAAACTGGAGTTGAGCAAGGAGATACTGTTAGCATGCACTATGATCCTATGATTGCAAAGCTTGTCGTCTGGGGAGGTAACCGTGGTGAAGCTTTAGTGAAACTAAAGGATTGCTTGTCGAACTTTCAGGTACATTCCCTGAGAACCCGTAACAAATTTTGGGAGCTCTCTTGCAGTGGCCATTATACCTCAGCATAACTAAAAAATTTCAAAGCCTTATGGTTCCATTTATGAATTTCTTAGGAAACCCTTTCAAATTTCTGCACATCGCTTCTTAGCTACCACAATAGTCAAGTAATTACACGGTATCTTTGTTGGCAGGTAGCAGGTGTACCTACAAACATAAATTTCCTTCAAAAACTTGCTAGTCATAAGGAGTTTGCAGCGGGCAATGTAGAAACTCATTTTATTGAGCACCATAAAAGTGATCTATTTGCTGATGAAAGCAATCCAGCTGCAGCAGAAGTGGCATACAAGGCAGTTAAGCATAGTGCAGCATTGGTGGCTGCTTGTGTATCTGCAATCGAGCATTCTGCTTTGAATGAAAGTAATCATGGTCAGTTCACATGAGTCTAGTCTCTTCTACACAAGCTACATGATTCACGAGCATGCCTTAATTTATTATGTGTAAACTCATCCAGGGAAACTTCCATCAATATGGTATTCTCATCCTCCTTTTAGGGTCCATCATGAAGCCAAACAAACCATTGAGCTAGAGTGGAATAATGAATGTGAGGGAACTGACTCTAACCTTATATCACTTGGTGTAATATATCAACCACATGGAAGCTATCTCATTCAGGTATCAACTAACTTTGAGATTCATTTTAAATTGATAACGCTGAACCCATTGCTGTATGATTTACATACTTCGTTTATGACTCCTATAATTGAGATTCTAATGGTTTGAAAACATTCAACGAGACAGGAAGGCAATGATTCTCCAAGTTTAGAAGTCAGAGTAACTCGAGAAGGAGAGTGCGATTTTAGAGTTGAAGCGGCTGGATTGAGTATGAATGTTAGTCTAGCCGTGTACTTTAAGGTAAATCTGTAGCATCAGCTCTTCACAGCTTTAGCTCATGATCTTTCTGTCTCTCTCGAAACTGCTGCTTATGATGTGTTTTTGGTGACAGGATTGTTATAAGCATATCCATATATGGCACGGTTCAGAACACATTCAGTTCAAGCAGAAGGTAGGAATCGAGTTCTCTGAAGATGAAGAAGGTGTACAACACAGAACAAGCTCTGAAGCATCATCGCACCCTCCAGGAACCGTTGTGGCCCCCATGGCTGGTTTGGTAGTTAAGGTCCTTGTCGAAAATGAAGCCAAAGTAGATCAAGGTCAACCTGTAATAGTCCTAGAGGCAATGAAGATGGAGGTTTGTATACAAACCTTTTTCTTATACTGCAACACATATACCATGAATATAACAAATCGTTAACTAATTATTGTTGAATTCTCCGTCACTGTGATGGAGCAGCACGTTGTGAAAGCCCCATTTTCTGGAAGCATATATGACCTCAAAGTTAAGGCAGGCCAACAGGTTTCGGATGGCAGTGCTCTCTTCAGGATCAAAGGGGTTAGTGGTAATTTAGTAATAACATTTTTCTCTTTTATACATTCATATCATCCTTTGAGAATTTCAACCAACTCCACCGGTTTCACAATCTTTGCAGGATAAATAACACAATTCGCGATTGATCGAACCCACCCGCTGGCATACCCAAAACATGTACTAATAAGCATTTGGGTGTGTATGTAAACCGAAATCTTACAAAAATAAATAAATTTCAAAAACTTCCTGTCTCTGAAAACTCATCGTAAGTACTCATACTACTGTGAATAGTAACCACTTGAGTTTCAGGATCATCGTGTTCTATAACCTCTGATCCTTTCCCAGATACTTTTTTGAGATTTAATGTATCATCATCTGCAGTATCAAATCCAAGAATGGCGGCTCCAAGTGAGTTCCTTGCTACCTTTCCTCTTCTTAGCATTTCCAGAACCATTTTCGAAGCAGATTCGAGATCCCCAAATTTCAGGTGACACATAAGCAAGCAGTTGTAGAATTGCCAAAACTGAGACTCATTCAAGTTACAAGCTTCATCTATATGCCTTTGAAGCTTCCTCAGTTCCTCTCTCCGCCCATTTCTTTCGTATATATGAGCCAATATCACTAACAAGTTAGCATCAGCTTTAACACCGATCTTGGGTATCATATCAAGAAGCTGTTCAGCTTTTCGTGTTGTCCCAAACAACAAACAACCCGCCAAAGCAATATTCAACGCCCGAGTATTAGGCTTCATCGCAAGCAAAGGTGTGTTGCTCTTCTTCCGTGGATCAACTCTGTTGTTCTGAAACAAGTAACCAATCTCAAGAACCAACTCAGCAGAAAGATAACTTCCTGATCCCGCAAGAGACATATGGGCCAAAACAGCAGACCAAGCACTCAGGTGAGGATACTCTTCTGTCTCAACTAGCTTCCTCAATATCGTTGATGCAGGAACAGCCATGCCTGACTTAGCGAGAGCCACCGAGAGATAAAGAAGAGGTTCTTTGTCCTGCAAATTCTGTTTACTCTCCTCAAAGGCTTGTTCCACTAAATTGGAATCAAGACTCTCAGCAAAACAAACCAAAACATTGTTAACAACAGATTTTCGCGGAAACCCTTCCATTTGCATGTGCTGTTCAAACAATCTCCAAGCTTCATCACATCTACGTGCATCAACTGCAATTTGAATTTCTTCATTGAGCTTAGCAGGATCCCTGGCTTGAAGCAATATAGATCCAGAAATAGTCGAAAATGCTTCTGTTCTATCGATAGACCATACATGGAACCTGGTACTAGTACGAAGCTTAGATACCGCATTGAGATTTCTTGCATTAGATGGAACAGCTTTCCCCGCCAAACCATGTTGTAAAGAAGCTTGAGATTGAGTACCTTAACTTCAATGGCGTCGACGAGAACTCCACGAAACAAAGTACTCAAAAGATATTGGTGAAGAGAAACAGCCTGAAGCTTCGTTTTCCTCCATGACAACATCTTTCACTCAAAAGATCTTATTTTTCTTCGTCGATTCGTCAAAACTTAAGTATGGAGCTTCTTGGTCATTTCATAGAACACTTGGAGCGCAACCAGAACCAACAAGCGTTTCCAATCGAGAGTAATCAACAATAGATTAGGACAAAAAGCCAAAAGCCAAAAGCCAAAAGCCAAAAGCCAAAAGCCAAATCAAGTAATTTATGTCTTGGACAATTTTCTTCAATGGGCCGTAAAGTTTTCCATTTTCGGCCCAATTTAGTGAACGTAAATGGTTGAAATAAGTCTTACGCTCGTTTATTTTCAACTCTAACGAGAAAACGATTACGGTAAATATCCAAACAAAATCGATTGCTTTTGTGGCGGCTTTTTTCACGAACTGCTTTAAACCCTAAGACTCCAACCTTTTTTTGTTTCTTCTCTTCTCTGATAAAAGTCTTAACTCCAACCTTTCTTCTCTGTGTAACAATGGAAGAAGCTCACCACATCGAAGAAGGAGATAGCCAAAATAAACTTGAAGTAGCTCCTGCATTGATATCCGTTCATCCATCTCAGAAATCTATCGCAGTCGCTGTCGGGTCTGATCTTCGCGTATTCGATCTCATGTAAGCTCATTGCCTCTTTCATAATCAAATTCGAAGATGTTTCTTTATTACTTTCACGGCTCCATAAATTGGGTTTGGTTTCAATCGATAATTGGGTTTTGACTTGGTTTCAGACCTGGAAACACTGAAACTTATCTTCGTTTTGCTTTTTCTCACCAATGTAAAATCTTCAAACTTGGAAAGGTTTAAAATTAGAATAGAGGAGTGTTTAGCTATCTATCTAATGGTAATTAACTGATTGCTTTAAATGTTTTATCGACAGAGAGAATTGTCCTGTTTCGTTGGTGGATGAATCTGATGGGCCTTCCCGTAAGGATTCCATTAGAGCTATTCGCTATGGTGTAAGTGGAAAGCTTTTTGTTTCTGCTGGCGATGACAAGCTCGTTAAGATTTGGTCTGCAGAATCTTGGCGCTGCCTTAACACCATGTAAGTTAGTAACAACATATCCTAAGCATTTAGCAGGACTGTGATAAATTGAAGTTATATCTTAAGCATTTAGTAGGACTGTGATAAATTGAGATTCCTTTTTAGTATTAGGATTCTAGCATTTCACTTCCACATTGTGTTTTTAGAGGCTGCAAGCATTTCACTTCTATGTTTCTTCAGAATCGACTTTATGTTTATCTTAAGTTGCATAGTCTTACATAATCATGATAATTGCAGATGTTCTGAGAAGAGAGTTAGTGCAGTTGCTATAAGTAGTGATGATATTTATGTCTGCTATGCCGACAAATTTGGTGTTGTATGGGTGATCGAGCTGGATGGGATTTTACCTAGTAAGAAGGGTGCGCCGCTGCTTTCCCATTATTGTAGTATTATAACTAGCCTGGTAAGATAAATTTTATGGTGTCACTAGGAAGAAGCTTACGTTTTAACTTACTATGCCACTCATTCTGATATGTTCTTGTTCATAGGAGTTTTCCCCATATGGTCGATATATTCTCAGTGCAGATCGAGACTTCAAGATAAGAGTAAGCTGGTCTAAACCACGAATTTACAGTGTCATGCCTTTCTTGTTTGGATTGCTCTTATAGTGATTATGTTTGCCATCACAGGTGACTGTTTTCCCCAAGAAGCCTCTTGAAGGGGCTCATGAAATACAGAGTTTTTGTCTTGGACATACAGAGTAAGTGAGAGTTTAAAGTAACATGTAGTTTCATCCCGAATATCCTTGTTTGGTTTTTAGGATATTTATCAGAGTGGAAAATTGATTACTGAACAGCTCTTTTAATATTGTCTTAAACCCTCGATAGATTCATCACCTGCACAGCATTTGTCAGCACTCCAGAGCTTACTCAGGGATACCTCATGTCTGGAAGTGGAGATTCAACTGTAAGTGATCTTAAAGTCTCCATCTCCAGTTCTTACAACCATTAAGTCATGCTCGACTCCTTGCTAATGTTATTAATTTCAGGTTCGACTGTGGGATATCTCATCTGGGTCTCTTCTTGACACATGTGAAGTTAGTACAGTGGTAGAGATTTTGGATCCTTCTTAATATTTAGTTCTTATGCTATTTCATCATATGGAACCCTTGGTTATGTATCTTCTTTGATATTCACTTAAATGATTGCTGTGTCTTCTTATTAAAGACAGGGCATTTAGAGTCTAATGAAAGTGAGCCACCGGCCCAAATTACAGTCACCGACATATGCACTCTCCCAAATTCTTCTCTTGCAGCAGTGGCAATTCAAAGGCAAGTCAAATATTTTAGCCCGCATTCATTTCTTTTAAATCAGATGTTTGATTACTTCTAATATTGTAAAATGCAGCTTTCAAGGAATATTCTTGTTAAGCTGTGATGTGGCAGCACATACTCTCTCTATCACAAAGGTATGATGACTCTTGCTAGCAAATCCAGTAAAATTAGCAAAACTATAATTTAACTGGGTAAATTGGTTTAGGTGATAAAAATCCCTGGAGAAAGTTTCATTCCTACTAGTATCTCTGTAAGTGCATCTACAAGATTACTATGGATGGTGTCAGGAGCCTCAAACCTACCTGGTTTGAACCATCACGGTTTCTCAAGGGTTCGGGTCATTTCGTGCATCGACACTGAACCAGCTTCAATTCTTGAAGACGAGCAGATTCCAGGAGGGACCAAACTGTTGGAGCAACTGCAAGGTAAAGTTCAAATAGAAGAGAGTGTAATGAGTGCTGCAGCAGAAGCTGTGAGAGCAGCAATGTCAAGTCTTTTGATGAAGAAGCAGTACTCTGAAGAGAAGAGAGAGTTCCGAAAAAGAACCAGAAATGACAAGAAGTGATTACAAGCCCAGCTCAAGATAATGTTTCATAGCCCAAATTACAAAATTACTTGTGTAATCAAAATTATTAGTTAACCAAAATTACTTGTGTTGTCAAAATTGTTGATGACTAGTAAACTCTATTATTGGGCCCCAAGTAATGGATTTTCCTCAAATTAGAGAAATCACTTTTCACTTACCATGCATAAGATTGTTTGATTGGAAATACGAAATAGTTTTACAAATCATAAGATTGTTTCCCAGTGAATTTAACCTCAATGGGACTAACATTTTTCCCGATAGATCTCATGTTGAGTCCAACACCTTCTCTTCCTGGATTCGCTTTCTCTGGATAAACTCCATCTTTTGGGTGAAGATACTGAACCTCTCCGTTAGGGAACACTCTGTAAAACTGATAAATGATCTTGTACTTGGACCTCAACCTCGTACCTAAAGCCAGACATTGTTCTTTCCTCGCTAGTTTCAATAGATTCGGTCCTTCTCTCATTATTGCCGCTCCTCCTGTCGGCATCTCAAAGATTTGTTCTTTCGGTGAGTTCCATGTGATGACGTAGAATTCTTCTACTTGAGCTTTACGAAGAAGACCTCCTGTACTTCCGGCGAAGATTGGTGATGGTGTGTTTGGGTCTAGCTGCGGCGGAGTGAATCCCACCGGAGCTTCATCTTTCACGACAGTAGAGGAGGACTCTGTTTTCTCGGCGCGGATTGCGGTTTTCGTCAAGGAGAGAGACTTTGGACGGTGGGTTGTTGAGAAGAGGTGGAGTTTCTTGACGGCGAAGGTTGTTATGGCGGGGCTAAAGATTCCGGCGGCTTGAGTTGCCATAGTTTTTTTTTGTTTCGTTTATCTAAATATTTTTCTGTCAAGTAAATGGCTTAATAGAATCTGACAATGAGAGAGTTGATGAGAATCCAACATTTTTGGATAAGGTGATCATATCAATTGGACCAATAAGATTCCTAGATTTGATTTTTCTCTTACCCTTAACATCTACCAGATATCTAAGCGACGTCGTTATAAAAGTTTTGGTATATATGCCACATGGACTCGAGAAACAGAGCAACGATTTAAATAGAAGATAGAGTCAACGTTTTAACTTAACAAACACACAACAAAGCAGAAACAACAGTGTGTGGACTAGCTTTCGCTCTGAGAAGGCATGAGCCGGAGTCTCTCCTCCGAGACATGTTCACGATCACCACCAAAGAATCTCTCTTCAGCAAGCAACGACTGTAAATCACTTCCGTTGGCTAAGCTATTGAACTCAACGGCTTTAGAAGGCATAGTTGGATAACGTCTTTGACAAAATGTCATCAATCTTTTAACTGACTGAAGATACTTGCGAGTGGTTTCATCGTTCATGATGTGAGCAACACTGTTGGTATAAATCTTCTCTCGAGCTGAACGTTCGTGGATACCAACCATAGTCACACCAATGGGCCATGGTGCGTTCCCGATGGCTAGTTTGATGTAGTGGTCCATTGCAGCAAGGTAATCTCTCTTTATGCAGTGATTAACCATCACCATTAAAGCTTGACGAATGTCAGATGGTAAACCCTGCAATTTGTAAACCATAGCTGAAAAGATTCAGAAGAGCTCATAAAGCGTCAGTGTAAAGAGTATATTATGAAACCTAATAAGACAGAAAGATCGAAACTTGCTTTGCACCCAACATTCCAGCCTATTTCTCTTCATTCTAATAGCAAATTCAAGGTGCATATACGTTGAAGTGAACATATACGTTGTGCATATAGCTTCCTATCAAAACTAAGCTTAATCAACATAGTTCGGTAAGCTTATGTTAGAATTGTAGACTATCTCAGAGAGCATCTCCAAAACAACTTCCTTACAAGCTAACACAGCAAGTCTAGCAAAATGTTTTACAAGCAAAAGCAAGAATTTTTACCTTCTTCCTGCATAAGTTGAAGAGAGGAGTAAGATACCTAGCACACTGCTTAAAAGTGGCTACCATCTGCTTCCCTTTGGCAGTTCTCCTCTCAGTGTTCTCCATAGCATCAAGCTCCTGTTTCCATTCAATCAATAGCTTCTTGTAAAAGACAAGGATCTTATCCTCATCGCATAGGTCCTCAAAATTAGCTTTCAAACGCTTCATATCCTTATCAGCATCAACATCACTCGATTCACCACCACTAAGTTCATCTTCCCTCGTTTCACCTCTATCACCTTCGTCTCTTCCTCTTTCATCTCTACTCTTCCTCTTCCTATCTCCCATGATACCACTCTTCTGCCGCTTCTTAAGCTCTGCTATGTCACGCAAGAAATCGTTCGTTTGTCCTTCAGTCATATCACTATCAACCTCGAACAATCCTTCCTTCAACACATACTTGAGTCGATCGAGCCGCGATTGATCATCTTCTCCGAAGAGAGTCATCGGCTGTTTAAGGAATCTCAAACGACGAATCACTTCGTGCCTTGGGAGAATTAGGTTTTCGATGTTTCGCTCATCGGTTAGGGATTTGGAATCAGCGACAGCAGCCGCGTCAGGTGCGGAGGATTTAGAAGATGCAGAAGCTGTAGAAGAACCAGGGGCAGATGAATCTCCGGATGATTTTCCACCGCCACCGGCTACGGTGGCTTTCCTCTGAGCCTTGAGCTCCTCATCGCGTCGTTCTTCCTCTCGAAGCTTCTGGATTTTCTTCTGCTCGATCTCAGATCGCTTGAAGAATTTCTTGCCACCGGATTCCTCAGCCAGACTCTTACGTTTCTTCAAAATCTCTTGCCTGAGCAGATCCATCAGAAGGCTTCTTCAATCGCCGCCGAGGATTGGATTCTACCTGAGTCGCGACGACTGAAATTATTTAAATTTGCCTAAATCTTAATAATCATATATATGACGTCATCATTATCTTGAGCCCAAATCTAACTGGGCTTTATTAGATTTCTAGTTAGCCCATTTAAATAGCTTCGTTATTTTTTTCTTTCTCTTCCAGAAATCCGACGAAGCTCGAAGGGATTTGAGGAAAGGAAGAGATGACGACGATACGTAGATTCAGCTGCAACGACCTACTCCGGTTCACTTCCGTGAATCTAGACCACCTCACTGAAACTGTAATCTTTCTTCGTAATCTCTGGTTTTGTCTGATTATTGCTTTATGGCGATTTTGTTGATTTGTTCAAAATTTGTTTCATGAAACAGTTCAATATGTCTTTCTACATGACCTACTTAGCGAGATGGCCCGACTATTTCCATGTTGCTGAAGGTCCCGGGAATTGTGTCATGGGCTATAGTAAGATTGTTTTTCTCTTCGTTTTGGTTTTCGTCTCTGTTGAATTTTGTCTTGGCTTTACCATGATCTTTAGTTTGTTTAGAGATGTGAATTCGTGGAGATTGCGTTTATTCTGAAATTTAACTTCGAAGATGAACTGTTAGTGGAAAGCCACTATTGATATTTTAGGTTATCAGATGGAATGTTGTTAAAACCAGGAAGAGTGGCTGTGTTTTGAAAAACTGATTAACAGGCATTCGAAAATAGGGTGTATGGACTTTTAAATTTGGGAGACAAGTTCTTTATCGATTGTTCCTTACACTTTGATATAAAAGTGTTTAATCAAATTTCTCAGCTATTTCATATGACTTAATTTGGAAAGGGGATTCCTTGATATGCTTAGCTCTAGCTTCTGTAGTTAGTGGTTTTATAGAAATCTACATGTGGTACAATTACAATATCTAGATGCTGCATATCGTTCCGATCTTTGCAATGTTCTAAACTTGTGGTGTCCTGGTACTTGACTTTATCAAGCTGTTGGGCTTTGTTTGGAAGATCTAGTGGAAGAGGGATTTCACGAATTGAAACGTGTTTTGCTTCCTTTTTGTCCTATAGTTAGTAAAGCAACCTTTGGACGTATAGTTAATCCTTTGAAAGACCTGAGAGTAAAACTAAACTTTTGGATATTACTCCCTGTGAAAATCAAGCAATATCCCTGAAAATGTACTTTTGCATAGTTGAAATGTCATGGGTGATCTTCTTGGGAATCCAAATTAGTGGCTTCGCTGATTGTCCCCGGATGATCCCACTTTATATAAAAATCCAGGAACTAGAGCTGTATGAATAGTTGCAACCATATGCAAAACTTCTTCACATAAAGTCTTATGCTTCTCTGTATTCACTTCTTTTTTTTGATAATACTCTGTATTCACTTTTAAATGCGCGTGTCTAATATTCTATATGGTTTCAGTTATGGGTAAAGTTGAAGGGCAGGGTGAATCCTGGCATGGTCATGTGACAGCTGTCACTGTCTCTCCAGAATATCGCAGACAGCAACTCGCAAAGAAATTGATGAACCTTCTGGAAGATATCAGTGATAAGATGTAAGACCTAACATAACCAAGCAGAATTATTCTAGATGGATTTCTATGATTGAACAGAAGATGGAAACATTTTTTTTTTTTAATCTTGGTTTTCAAAAGTGACCATTTTGTTTGTGTGAAAACCGATATTTAGATAGTTTCAAAGGAAGAAAACTCTTGACTTGCTGTTCATTGTAATTGTGTGATTTATCTTCTCTGGTAATTTTTGGTCTTCTTAATGACCATTATACTCTTGGTTATTGATTGCAGTGATAAGGCCTACTTTGTGGATCTTTTCGTGAGAGCTTCTAACACACCAGCCATCAAGATGTATGAAAAGGTAAAATATTAGGATTATGAACTGATTATGAAGCTCAGAAATCTCATAGTTCGGATGATATTGTGAAGAAAAAGGAAAATTTATAACTTGAGACTTGCACAAAGTTTCATATATCCATATCTTATTGTCAACATGGCCTTTGAAGGTTCTTCATGATCGCTAAAATTCGTCTCTCTGTTTTTTTTGCAGCTTGGCTACATAATATATAGGCGGGTTCTACGCTATTATTCAGGAGAGGAAGATGGGTTAGGTGAGTCTTGATTCCATCCTTCTAATCTATACTGGCATTTTTGACTTTTCTTTTCACCTTCTTTAGAATTAATAACAAAAAATGGTTTGATCTCAATAATCAGATATGAGGAAGGCATTATCAAGAGATGTAGAGAAAAAGTCTGTGATTCCTCTCAAGAGACCCATCACACCTGATGAATTAGAGTATGATTAAGACCTTTACTTGGTAACTGATAAAATACTATGTTCCTTTTGTTGTTGTCATATTTTCTATTTCCATCAAAAATACCCAAAAGATCATCGGACAGTTTTTTCGTATTTGAATTTTTTTTTCTTTTTTCCCACAAATCTATAATTAAATTGATCTAAACTTGGTTAAATATATAAATAAATAAACTTGGAGTATATGTTTTGAAAATAAAATTAATGGCGCCGTCGTATAGCTTGGAATGGGCCAAGCGGATATTTAAGAGATAAGAAAACTCATCAGAAACACAGAAGAAGAAATCTCACACTCTCTCTCTTCCCCATGAGAACTCTATTCTCTCACTGGCAATGTGTGACGTCACCATTTGTCATCTCCGCCACATCTCCACCGTTTCCTCGCCGGTGCTGTCGGTTATCTTCGTCGTCTTCCTTTATTCCTCCACGTCATAGGCGTCTCTCTTCTCTCTCGATCAGAAACGTTTCGCATGAATCCGCCGATCAGACTTCTTCCTCTAGGCCGCGAACTCTTTATCCTGGTGGTTACAAGCGTCCCGAACTCGCTGTTCCCGGTCTACTTCTCCGGTTAGACGCGGATGAGGTTATGAGCGGGAATCGTGAAGAAACTCTTGATTTGATCGACCGTGCGTTAGCTAAATCGGTTCAAATCGTCGTGATTGATGGCGGAGCTACCGCCGGTAGGCTTTACGAGGCGGCTTGTGTGCTCAAATCACTTGTTAAGGGTCGTTCTTACCTCTTGATCGCTGAACGTGTTGATATCGCCACTGCCGTTGGTGCTAGTGGTGTTGCTCTCTCCGACGAAGGTATAACTAATTTCTTCAATTTTAGCTTTCTGCTTCCTCCGGTGCAGTTCCTTAGTAGGTGTTGTTCATTTATCCAAATTCCCATGATCAGGTCTTCCGGCGATAGTTGCAAGAAACACATTGATGGGATCCAATCCCGACTCGATAGTTCTTCCTTTGGTAGCTAGGATTGTGAAGGATGTTGATTCTGCTCTAAGTGCCTCTAGCTCTGAGGGTGCTGATTTCCTTATACTTGGATCTAGCGAAGATAAGCAAGTGGGTTTATTGGCAGATTCTTTGTTGAAGAGCGTCAAGATACCGATTTTTGTGACTTGCACAAACAAAGGAGAAGCTAAAGAAAAACTGCAGTTACTGAAATCAGGCGCTTCTGGTTTTGTTATTTCGTTGAAAGACCTCCGCTCTTCTAGGGATGTAGCTCTTCGCCAGTGGCTTGATGGAGCTTATGTTGTGAATCATGAAACACAAAATGAGAACGTCACTGAAAACCCATTAGTTGACCTGCAGGAGAAAAAGAATTCTGCTGGCTTCATAAAATTAGAGGACAAACAGAAACAAATTGTAGAAATGGAGAAATCAGTGTTGAGTGAGACGATTGAAATTATCCAGAAGGCGGCTCCACTGGTGATTTTTTTTAAAATATTTGGTAGTTGAAATCAAATTTTCTGTAATAGTTCTAAACTAGGTTTTCTGCGGTTATAATATGGATTAATTTGTTTCTTGGACTGTTGTTCGATAACAGATGGAGGAAGTCTCCCTTCTGATTGATGCAGTTTCCCGGATTGATGAGCCGTTTTTAATGGCTATAGTGGTAATTCTGCACTCAACTCCGTCAAATTGTGGTTCCAGGAATATGCATTGGTATTAGCTCTATATTCATGAAAAACATTTTTAGTTACATACTTTTGCCATGACTAGATAGCTTGAGATAGACCTCTGCTAAACAGTTGGCATGCTCTAGTCACTTCCTCTTTTGTGCTGTCTATAATTTATTCTAATGGATTTTGTAATCCTCTCTGATGTTTCTCTCCTTCTTTCTCTCTGTCTATGCTTCTATTCCTATTTTGCTTTTGGATCTGGTTATAAGGGAACTGCTCATGGACATATTTTTCACAAGAATGCTGTTATCCTAGCTATTTGGTGGTTAGAAGAATCCAGAAATGATCATGTTTCATGTATTTTTTTGAAGAATTGCTTGTGATATCTAGAGGATTCCAACTAGTTTTCTATTTATTTCTGCTTTTTTTTTTAAGATTTGGAAGTTTAAAGCTGGACAAGTAGCTTAATTTTTGTATAGAAAAAACCATTTACTGGAATCCATATTTTGGTGGCACTAGGGGGAATTTAACTCCGGAAAATCCACGGTTATCAATGCACTTCTTGGGAAGAGATACCTCAAAGAGGGGGTAGTCCCCACAACCAACGACATCACTTTTCTGTGCTATTCTGACTTGGAATCTGAAGAGCAACAACGATGCCAAAGGCATCCAGACGGCCAATACATCTGCTATCTTCCTGCGCCAATACTTAAAGATGTGAGTCATTCAAAATTCTACCATCGCATCCTCTGCTTTTTCTAATTATTTGGAGGAATTGATTTGGGATGTTCTCCTTTCGAGCAGATAAATATTGTTGACACACCTGGGACCAATGTGATCCTTCAAAGGCAACAACGTCTTACCGAAGAATTCGTTCCACGTGCAGATGTACTTGTTTTCGTTCTTTCGGCTGACCGCCCTTTAACTGAAAGTGAGGTAGAAGTTACTGCTATGCCTGGCATTTTCGTTATTATTGCTTTTGCTCAATATATATCTGCCTAAGCAGCTGGTTAAATCTGTTTTCCATGAAATTAATCGGTAAAGTCATGTATAGACCATCAAGACCTTGTGTAGGGAAGGGGAAGGTGTTACTATGTTGAATGCATAGATCAAGGTTTTCTTGATCATAAATATGCATTGGACTAATTATCTTTTCGAGTAATGTATGTTGTAGCTATTGCTGGGAACAGTATGTCCCTTTTGTCCATGTTGTGATACAGCTTATGCCAAGACACTTAAGACATAGGTTAGGTTGTTTAGTTGTACAGAAAAACAGATTTTGTACCTGTGGCAAACTGTAAATGATTTTTTTTTTCAAACTGTGAATGATTCATGAAAGTACCAACGTTAGAGATATTTTGTATTTATTTTTGAATCTGAAGAAGTTCACAAATTAAGAACAAGCTTCTCAGTGTCATACCCATGCCATTTCTATCTCAACCTCTGCAGTTTCCTGCTGATTTACATCTTATTATGTATGTCAGGTTGCTTTTCTCCGGTACACGCAGCAGTGGAAAAAGAAATTTGTGTTTATCCTGAATAAATCTGATATCTACCGTGATGCTCGTGAGGTTTATCAAAGAAAAGATTTATGTGCTTTCCTTGATAGTTTCTGTAATCGCTAGATTTTTTTTTTGACTCAGACTAATTTTACTGCTGCAGCTTGAGGAAGCTATTTCATTTATTAAAGATAATACGCGGAAGTTGCTTAATACAGAAGATGTGATATTGTATCCGGTGTCTGCACGGTCTGCTCTCGAGGCGAAGCTTTCAATATCTTCTTTGGTTGGCAGAGATGATCTTGAGGTCTTAGATCCTGGTTCTAATTGGAGATTCCAGAGCTTCAGTGAACTTGAGAAATTTCTTTACAGCTTCTTAGATAGCTCAACTGATACTGGGATGGAGAGAATAAGGCTTAAATTGGAGACACCCATTGCGATTGCAGAGCGTCTGCTTTCTTCGGTGGAATCTCTTGTAAGACAAGATTGTGTAGCTGCTAGGGAAGACTTGGCTTCAGCAGACAAGATCATCAATCAAACTAAAGAGTACGCGATTAAGATGGAATATGAGAGCATTTCTTGGAGAAGGCAGGCTCTCTCGTTGGTATAAATTCTAATAAATATATTTTGTTGAATCACGTAGGAGGAAACTGGATTGTTCTAACTTGGCTTTTTTTTGTGTTTTATCCTCTGGCTATAATTGCAGATTGATAATGCCAGATTACAAGTTGTTGATCTAATAGGAACTACCCTGCGACTATCAAGTCTCGATCTTGCCATCTCTTACGTCTTTAGAGGAGAAAACTCAGCCTCAGAAGCAGCTACATCCAAAGTTCACGTTGAAATACTCGCTCCAGCACTCTCAAATGCTCAAGTAAGTCTGATGCTTTATTCTTTGAGTATTTTCCTTAACATTACGTGTAAAATAATGTATTTGTTGTTACATTTTACTGGTGTGCAGGAATTGCTTGGAAAATATGCTGAATGGCTACAATCAACTACTGCCCGTGAAGGGAGTCTGTCCCTGAAATCCTTTGAAAACAAATGGCCAAAATATGTCAATTCAAAAACTCAATTGGGCATAGACACATATGACTTGCTCCGGAAAACTGATAAATTCAGCTTGAAAGCAATAGAGAACTTGAGTGCCAGAACCACATCAAAACGATTGGAACAAGATATTCGAGAAGTGGTGAGTCTCAAGTATTAAATACTTAGGTGTTCTAACTTGAGTTCTGTTGATCCAAGTGTCTTGATCTTATATCATTGTGTAATTGTGTCATCTGTTCAATCTGAACTTAAGATCTTAAGGACATGTTTATTCAGTATCTTTTTAACCCAGATATTTTGTAAGGTTATTCAAGAATCAAGTTAACAGATTCTTTTGACATGTTTGAGTAATGTTTGCCTTTTCTAGTTCTTTGTGACAGTTGGTGGGCTTGGAGCTGCGGGACTATCTGCATCACTTCTAACCTCAGTGCTACCCACCACATTGGAAGACCTTCTTGCTCTGGGCCTTTGCTCCGCTGGAGGGTAATAATACTTCTATGAATTTCCACTCTTTCCCATTGTCTCATTACTCCACCTTCTTTTATTTTGTCACCTAGTGCATTATTTTCTTGCAACCAAAAGCATATTATGCTATTTAGACAGAATACTAGTTGTATGTATAACATACTCTTTGTGGCAGGTATGTGACTGTAGCAAATTTCCCATATCGTAGACAAGCTATAATTGGTAAGGTGAATAAAGTGGCTGATGCGTTGGCTCAACAGCTCGAAGATGCTATGCAAAAGGATCTTTCAGATGCGACAAATAATCTAGTAAACTTTGTGAATATCGTTGCCAAGCCTTACCGAGAAGAAGCTCAGCTAAGACTTGATCGTCTTTTAGGCATCCAGAAAGAACTATCAGACATTAGAAGTAGATTACAGTTGCTACAAGTTGAAATCGATAACATTCATGTGTCACGAGACGAGATGAGACTTTAGCTGTTCCAATACAATGTCGGGGTTTTCTCTTTTTGACATTGTTCATTGGGGGCTAGTTTATGTACTTTGTCATAATGAATAAGAATTGCCAGTTCCGACTTGAAATGGACTCGCTGATTGTTTATTGAATGCGGATTCAAAAGATTGGAGATGTTCTTGAAAGAACCAAACAATAGCATTATGGGCATGCAACTCTGGTATAATGTCTTTTTACTTCTTTTTTCAGATTGGTTTTATACTAATCGCTGGATGAATGATAAGCTCAGGAGACTCGTGGAGAAAATATTCTTCTGTTCTTTCACCTGCAGATGTACCTCACATCACAGGTTAGTATATTAGTTGACTCTCATTTTTTCCTATCATTAGGATTTTATATTCTCCTTGAGTTCATGAATAGCTGGAATATATTCATATTCAATTGATTCTCGGCATAGAGCATTTAAACTTTGTTGTTAATATACTAATCTCTTGACTTTAGTGACTTAAATATGGAAAAGAAAATCTTAGTATGTTTCCATGGGAAGTAATTCTCAGCATATGCTAGCTATGATTTCTAACAAAAATTTCTTTATAGGTAAGAGGTCAATTCAAAAAGTTTTAAAATCCAGAATTGGTAGAATAAACCTTAGTTAATGCTTGATCCTGGAAATTGTTTAGAATTAACGTTAGACTAACATTATATAAAAGCTTGTTCATAGGTTCCTTGTTAGTTTTCTAATGAAAGTCACAGCTTTAAGCTAATGACATGTATGCTTGATAACCAAACCTTTTATTTTATTAAAAACAAAGAGAGAATATTAAGTATGGTCAAAAGTTAGGGAAAGAGAAAATCCCCAGTTGACATGTTTTTTTTTTTTGTGTAAACGTGAAATAGATTCCACCTTACTTTGTTGCTAAAGATCATAAAGTTAAATAGACTAGCAAAATAAAAAAATTTAAAAAATTTGCAAAAATTTGGAAAACAAAAAGAAAATTTTGAAGAGATCTAGCTTTGGATTGTCCTTTTCTTTTAGGGACCAGAAGTGGGATGATGATGCAGAGAAAGCCCACTTTTCTGGTTCTTGTTTCAAAGTTTCTCTTCTTCTGATTGGCTTAGACAAATCAAAAATCAAAAGGGGAAAAACACAGAAGAACAACGATTGATGAATGCAAAATTCGGATGGTCTTGGGTCACACTAGAGAGAGAGAAAATAAGGTACAGATTCTGGATTATAGGTTTACTTACCACTAAGTTACTGCACACGTTTTTAACTCGGCTTTGTCGAGATTTTATAACCAACAAATCTTTTGTTTTCACAACACATGAAGATTTGAAAAGTTTTCCTCACCTGAAATGGAAACTTCTTTTGCTACCCATAGCTTTTTTTAAAGTACTGTTCCATTAACTGAATAATTGTAATAGACATCACTACTTAGAATCCCTAATAGTATATGACATGCTTATTGTCTATGCTCCTTAACTGACCCTACATTTATTACTTCTTTGAGAACCTACGGACTATAGACTATAAAGGAGTCACTCTCTAACTCGAGCATTGATTCGTGCTCTCAAACACGTATCCCCATAAGTTTTCTATTACAGGACATACATGGTCTTAATCATTCATTACATTTGAGGTGTAAGATTAATCATAAGAAGAAAACTTCGGTTTTGGCATGTTGTACTTCCTTGTTCTTTGAATACCAAGAAGTATTAGGAAACTGTCAAATATGATCTTGTGATGCTGCAATATCAGAAACACAATCTCAAGGATTTGGACATGAAACTGATTTCGGGCTATTCTACTATTAATTGGTAAGAAGTATGTTACTGCTTTTTTGTTTGATTCTGGACTTACTCTAATCGATTTCGAGACAGAAGCAATTATTAATCATAATATCGCGGATTCAGTTAAAATAGGTTGGGTACTGGAATTTCAAAAGCGGGAAATATATCTTAATACATTACTAGTTATTATTTATGGTTCATGTCACTTTGCATTACAGTTGCAAGTTGGCAGTGAAACTTAAAGGTCCCAGGAAGTGTGGACTTGGACCTCTTGTCTTTGTGATTTCTTTGCCCTCATCAATTATTGAATTTGGAAACTTTCATCAATAAGGGTATTTTGGTCATTTAATTCATTTTCATCTGTCACATTGCTGGATTATACTATAATCATTGTAGTATTGGTACGAGCAGTGACCGGATATAGCTACGATATCCAGTATTCAAAATTATTCGTGCATTAAGTTTCCCGTTTCGATATTAAAAAAAACAAAAGATTTTTTTTTTCTTTTTTTCTTTTGAATATGTGATTCATTTTCGAGTTCAAACTGTTTTTTCTTTATGGGTTAGCAAAGCATTGCATGATTAGTTGTTCATATCTTTTTAAATGGAAAAGAAGAGGTTATGGGCCAGTTATGATTTTCAAAAGTGTAAAATCATTTATTTCCATAAAAAAAAAAAAAAAAACTATTCTAAAAGAACTCTTGCTCAACCAAATGAACTATCTTAATTGGGTATTTTAAAAACGGGTTTTTTTGCAGGAAAAGATCATTACCTGAGTATATGTATTTCCTATAAGAACACTAACGTACAAGAACGCAAAAGAACCTACCAATGCTTGTACACAGAGTGATTACGAATTTTCAACTTGTTCCAAGTTACAACCACAAGTTGAAGAAGAAACCAAAATTAAAAAAAATCTCTCAAGTGACCTATAGGTTTGGTGAGCCTCCTCCGTAGGATACTTTCACTAAATTTTACGAATCATATATACTACTTTTGTTTTGAAATTATATTATTAAATCTTTTTTTTGAGCACGACACGGCAATAAACTTGAACTGCTTACATTTTAGTTGACATATTACCATAAGTTACTAATACCACACTAACACCAATTATATTACTTCGCTTAAGAAAAAACACACTTGTTGAAAAAGATCTGATTGTCTTTTCATAAAAATTTTAAAATTTCTTGGCAAATTTGATGGAAAACAAAAAGAAAAATATGTCAATGCACTTGTTGAATCAAACCAACCGATGTTAAGATTTTGTCATTTATAATCAGAACTTGTAAAAAAAAATCTTTAATTGTTTAACATCTGCTTCTTTAATATATATACATATACTAAAGACCAGAGTGATCATCATGGAATGTTTGCACAATACACCGCAGGACATAAAAATGAGATATAAAATCCCAATTTGGTGGAAGTTTTTCATTAGTTTATTTTGATTTTTGCTTCTTTATGTTCTTAAATAAAGAATGTAACTTTTAGAATTTTGTCGGTTTAAAAACTTACAGCCAAGAAACAATAGTTGGCAGAATTTTGAATTATTGCTTTACAAATTAAAGCTCTAAAATGGTAAAGGTTTATTCGGAAAAGGTAATATATGTAGGTATCAAATTTAACAAATCATTTAAAACGAACTGTAACGATGTCGTTAGTGATGGAAGAAGCTTTAATATTAGTCGAGCAAATTCGCAGATATTTGGGCAATTAAATATCAAGAAAAAAATGAAAGCCATTTTCTCCATAGTGCTACCGCCTGATAGGACGAATATGCGTTTAAGGGCTACTGAAAATGTTTAAAATGTCTAAATTATATGTATAAGTATCATCTTTCTGTTTTTATAATATTTATTTAACTTTTCCCTACGAATTTTTTAATTAGTTGTTGACACAACACAGCACAAGCTTTATATTTCCATCTTTCCGAGTCCGACCCTAATGGTTTGCATAATATAAAATACTACGAACTATGGATATACGATAACATCCGACACAAACCATCAAACTTAAGAGACAAAACATACAGATTATGCAAAACTAAGGAGTAGTTAATTAGATGGTATGTTGCCAGTTAATTGTTTCATATGGTTAATATATATGTATTAAAAGATTTAAGTAGAGATGTTCATGCAATAAAGTTGTAGAATGAATAAATAAAGCCTAAAAGAATCCAATGCCAAAGTGGACTCGCCACTATAAATACTTGTTCACCCCTCCCTCTTCTCTTTCACATTCACTCCTCTTTTCTTAATTTCCTCTTCCTCTGAGCAAAACCAGCCAACGAGAAACACTGAAATATCTCCGTAACAATCAAAACCCTCATTTTAATCCTCTGTTTTCCTCAAGAACATTAAAAAAATGTCCATTGTTGTCTGTCATGCTCAAGATCAAATCGTTACCAAGAATCCAAGAAACGAAAGTTTCTGTCAAAAAGGCGAAATGGGTGGGTTGAGTTTCCTACAGTCGATGTCCGACATCACCGCCATTGTCCGAAACAAAGAAGAGACACCTTATGTTCATCCTATCGAGAAAAACTCTGTTTCTAAGCTGAATAAGAAAAGCTTAGAGATGTGCACTGAGAGTCTCGGGACCGAAACAGGAAGCGAGAGTGGTGACGAGCTGTCATTGCTTGCATTTGAAGCAACCACAACTACTCGTAGGGTTCCTCAACCGAAACCTAAAGAAAAAAACACTTGCTTGCTGGCGAAGAAATCCACGATGAGTCGCAACAACAGTTTCCCGCCGCCGATAAAGTTCGTTCAAGGATCAAAGTATAATCGTATGGTGAGATGCTTAAGAGAAGATGGTCGGCTTGTAGTTCAAGCAATTAGGGTTCCGTCTCCGCCTCGTTGCTTTGTAGCAGAACGTGGTGAAGGAAGGCTTCGTCTCTGTTTATCGTCGGAAAGCTCTCTACTTACGCGCAATCACAAGGAAGAAGCAGAAGACCAAGAAGAAGAAGAAGAAACAGAGGAGGGCATAGAGGAAAATAGTGAGAACTTGGAGGGTAAAAGTGGAAATAAAAAGTTTAACAGATTAAGTAGCAGATGCAAGGAGAATGGTCGTGAGCCTAAACCAATGCTTACTTGGAAGCCGCAGCAGTTTTGGGTCGCCACTTGAACTTAATTCGACTCCAATATTTATTAATATAATTTAAATCTGGTTCCTTTTTTAGTTTTGATATATATATATATATATATATTATGTGTTTTCTTGTATTTTCTTTTTTTGTAGTTTGATTTCTTGAGGGTACTGGAAATGTTTTCTAATTCTGTTTCATGTAGTGTTTTTTTTTATGTAATGTTAAATGGGACTTATTAATTATTATTATTTGACTAGTGTATTCTTATTATTTATGAATAATCCTAATTACCAAAAAGAAAACTGAAAAATGTACTACTACTATTTATCTGCTGTTTGTACGTTAAGGAAAAAAACCGAAATTGTCCTTTAGGAAGCTTCCTAGAATGATTTTCCCAAACACAACTTTTTCGTTGTTCCACTTCCACTCATGTTCTTGCATAGAATTTCGAATGATTATAACTTATAGTCATGTAGTTGAAAATTTCTGAGCGGTTCATTTCTTTCCAAAACCAGAAGTAGCAAGATATTAAACGTTTTTTTTTTTTTTTTTTTTTGTGTAATCCGAGGTATTTTCTTTTTTGATTTTAAATTCAGAGATTCATCCGGGCATTCGGCCCAAACTAATCCTTTTAGTCCCAACTTTTTTTCGCACAGGTTTGCTGTGGGTTGAGTGGCCAAATAGAATCGAACGCGGATCTTGAGGCAAGTACATATCCAGACTAATACCCCAATTTAATATATAGCCGCACACGATAATTACAACAACTTTGTAAAAAAATAACAGGTCCAAAAAAATTGAAAACCAGAAATCTATTTAATGAACCAAACTGAATTAGGAAGAAAAGATCATTAATTTTTACCAAATAAATTAGGAAAGATAAGATCAAATAGTAGTGGCAGAAAATTTAATTAGTCTGTATGAAAAGTCCAAGTTGACAGAAAAAAAAGAAAAGCAACCGAAGATGAGTAAAGATACCCAACTGAATTTCGAATGCACAGCTTTACTAGTTCTTCTAAGAATGTCCTAATTTTTTCTTATGTTTAAATGTTGTCACACAAATTTAATATAAGTTCAAACGACTATGCACCAGTTTTTTTATGCATCGTTTTTTTCTGACGATGATCGTAAGATGCAGTGGTTAGTGATGATTTATGTTTTTAATTTACGTGGGAGAAAAAAACATATGTGGCACTTACAACGCCCACATGAACCATATGAGAGATGGTTCCCACTTCCCACACGCCCACATGACCATCACATGCAAGACCTTCTCTTTCTTCTTTTAATTCGAACCAAATATTTTCTTTAATTTTCCTTTTGCTCTTATTTTGATTCTGTTTCTTGATTTTCCTTGTACGATTTGTGAAGAGCCTCCCTACTTTTCTATTTTCTTTCTCATAACTTTTTTTTTTTTTTTTTTTTGCATTATCATATCTACCAAAGTACATGACATCATTTTTTGTGCGTTAAAAGTTGATGCATGACCTCATTAATGCACATTACAAAATAAATAAGATAAACTCATTATAATTCAGACGTTATTGTTTTGTTTGTGGTTTCAATGGTCTAGTTGTGTAGCACTGAATCAGAATGCATTTCCATTAAAATTCAGTTGAGGACATATACGTACGTATATTCCTATCTACTCATCATTCATGTTTTCTTTGTGTTAGAAAATTTTATTACATTTTGTTTATCTACTCTTTTAAGTCTTTTGGATCTAAACTTTCTAAAAACGTTTGTGAATAAAACATTTTCTTAGAAATATACATACATTATCACGTTTATAAAACACACACAAACTGTTTCTAGGTGAATATGTATAGTCTGTATATATTCTCCGACATGGACGAAGATTTAGTCCTAGTGTCCGTACCTAATGCTTACATCCCAACATATAAATTTTGCAAAGTACGTAAATGTTCACCAATGAGAATTAGACAACTTATGAATGGAATGTCCAATCCAAAGTCCCAAAAGTGTGTAAATATAGTAAAGAGTACTACTTTGTTTCTCTGCAAACGAATATCGAGAGAGAACTCTATTTCTATGGTTCTATGTGCCACTTGATGCTTATTATTGACCACTCCTCTCATGCAGCACCCATTTCTGTGATACTTCAATCATTCTTTTTACAAATCAAACATTTTATTGCGCACTTTAATTTTCATCACCTTCTATTTCGGTAACCTAATCTCTTAAACCAAAACATTCTCTAATTTTCTACTAGTAACCACTATATACATTTGGCAAAAAAAAAAAAAACCCCAGTGTAACAATATCTGTTATGGTTAAACATGTGCATTCTTTATAATTTTTGCTGCATTATAATGTTTCGACTAATATATGATGAAATTCTTCGTCGCACACAACAAGATGTTTTAACAGTTTTAGTTATGCCTCCTTAGTGGAATGAAACTATTTCAGATGAGTCCGAAAATATGAAATAGAAATAATAAACAAGGGTATTCATATTAAAAATCTTATAGTTTAATTTCCTTCATTAGATAAACCTTTGCTTATGTGCTTGATGATATGACCAGGGAATTGGGCCGAATCTGGGCCCAATTGTGATTGACAAATACACGTGTAGCGAGGCATATTAGGCACCTCTGTTGCGGCCCAATACTAGTAACCGCTTATGGTTACTTTGGTAATAAATCAACAATAGCCAGGTCAAGTTTGAAGTTAATAAAGTTTAGCGGTTGATGTGTTATTCTGATCCTCTCTAGGGTTTGGTTTGTCATTTAAATATTTTGTATTTCTCTCCATCGATCTGTTTCTTCATCTTCTTCTTCTACTCTCCCCCGCCTACTGACTTTATTTTCAAATTTCTCCAGCAACACAAACTCACAGATTTTCCATCTCCTCAGAGCTTTCGTTCACGATGGAAATGGTGGAAGGAGAAGGAACTACAGAAGAGAAGTACGACGTAGACATCGCGACCACCGCTTCTTCACTCAGTGGCTCCGGCGTCTTCCACATCATCAATGACACAGTCGGTTTCTTCCTCTATATGCACCAACAGATCCCTTCGTGTGTTATCTTCCTCCTTTTCGTATCTCTATGCTTCGATTTATTCTTATTTGATTGTTCGATCTGTTTGTTTGTTTGTTCTTCCATGTCTCCGTTAATTTCACGGATTATTCTGTCTACTGCGTTCGATTTTCCGCAATTAATAGGTTTCATTAGAAGAAGAGAAGATTGTTAGTTATAGATTTTATGGATTCGGGATGGATTAGTGTGATTTATGTTCAATTTTAGGGGAAATTGAAAAGCTTCAAGGCAATTTTCTGATGCTTAATTCAGACTCCTGCTAAATCTTTGTTATTTAACGCTTAGATTGATCAGTTATTAATTAGCCTTTGATGAAAAGCAAAGCTAGAGACTTTTGTTTTGGCCATACAAAAGCTCTTTTACCGATTTGTATGTTGGTTATATCTGTGCAGGGTATTACAAGATATGAGTCTTGAATTTGATGGATTGCAAACAGAATTTATGGATTTGGTATGTTAGTTCTACAGACGCCATTTTACTGTATACTTAAGGTCTTTTCCACACTCTTAAGAATCTTAGGCTGTAGGAGGCGAATATTACACAACCTGAAGTGAAGCCACTGGTTAGAAGAAAACTGGTGAGTAGAAAGAGAGAGGTGAAGCATGAAATTAAGAAACTGAGGAAGCTGATGAACAGCATCTCTAGTCTCCGAAGTGCACTGCAGTTAATGATCAGTGAAGCTCCTGGCATTCAGAAAGTTGTGTTGATTCTTGGTGGTAGTCCGTTACGGCCTCAAAAAGCTTATGAGTTGTTATTCGAACACAGTGATTATGTTGTGGGCTACGAAGGTGATTTTGCTAAATCCAAAGCTGCAGAAGCACTTTCAAAAAAGGTATTTTCTTACCTCTGTGTTCATGTTACTTGGATTTATTCCTTTTTCATTTTGTCTGGTATAACAAATAAGAAAAGTTTAATTTCTTCGCTCTTTTTGGCTTTATAGACTATCCGAGCTCTAATCTCGACAGGTGCTGGATCAACTTCCTACCCAGGTAGCTTTTGCATAAATTTCAAAACTTCTTCAGCATTGTATACCATCGCATAATCTTGTAAAGTGAACATGGTGTAAAATGTAAATGATTCTTTTCCCTTTTTCTGAATTACAGGTCCAATGAGGCTCTTCATATTGGTTTATGCTCCACCTTCTTTGAATCTTCCCCAACATTTCCTTCCTAAACGTGACTTCAGATACAACAGAAAGGTATAGACTTCTTCTAATCCTATTCACATCCAAGTACAAGCTATTCCGACTTTGATCCTTTGTAAACAATGTCTATTGTTATTGCAGTTTGTACCTTTAAAGTTGAGATTCAAGTGCCGAACACAAGACAATGCCACAAATTCTCCTCTCAACCCTAGCACAAATGATCTAATATGGTAATTCTCTTTCACCTTTCTCCAATGTAGACTAGACAAGTTTCTTCAGTGGATCCTTTAATAAGGCCCTCTGTACATTGCAGGTTTCAATGTCGACACGTGATAAAGGGCTTAGCTTTCCATCAACCAGTTGAAGAATAAGACTTGGGGAGATTTTGTATCTCTCTATTGTTGTAACTATACCTTGTTGCAGATTGTTTTAGATAAAAACCATCATTCCTTTTTGTAAAATCAAACCTTGAGAATACATGTAGTACTCTTTTATAGGTTTATTAACACCTTACTAAACTTGCCTGCAACTTTGGAAGAAGAAATACAAACATACTCTATTCATTACATTTATACTAAAAAAAAATCTATAAAAATCTAATTTGGCCGAGAAAATCTATTTTGTAAAGTTAGGGTCAAATATAAAGAAAATAAGTAAATAGGGGTCAGCATGGAAAAAAAAGATAAACAAAGCTCAAAAAGGTTTATAGGGTAGTCTTCTTCATCTCTCTGGTAAGTTACTTCGGCGAACACAGACGCAAAATTTCCTCCTCCTTTGAATAGGTTTAAGCTACTACCGTCTCTCAGTCGTTTAACAACAGCAGAAGCTTCCATTCTCGTCGGTAAGCTCTTTATCTCGTTATCTGTTCGAATCAGTTTTTTTCCCCCGATGTTTAAAGCTTACAATCTCCAACTGCAAATCGCTTTGTCTTGGTGAAGTAAATTCGAATTTTAGGGTAATTTCAATTTTCTAGGTCTGGAAGAGGAAGATGATCTTCAAGATCGAAGACGTAAAGGTGTACTTCCCTTATGACAACATATATCCAGAACAATACGAATACATGGTTGAATTGAAGCGAGCCCTAGACGCCAAGGGACATTGCCTTCTCGAGATGCCCACCGGAACTGGAAAAACCATTGCTCTTCTCTCTTTAATCACTAGCTATCGACTCGCTCGTCCTGATTCTCCGATGAAGCTTGTCTATTGCACTCGTACTGTCCATGAGATGGAGAAAACGTTAGCTGAGCTTAAGCTACTCCATGACTACCAAGTACGCCATATGGGTGAACGGGCTAGGATCCTCGCTATTGGTCTTTCCTCCCGGAAGAATCTTTGCGTTAACACTAAGGTTTTAGCGGCTGAGAATCGTGATTCTGTTGATGCCGCCTGTAGGAAACGGACGGCTAGTTGGGTTAGAGCTTTGTCAGCGGATAATCCAAATGTAGAACTCTGTGACTACTTTGAGAAGTATGAAAAGGCTGCTGAGAATGCGTTGTTGCCTCCTGGTGTTTATACTTTAGAGGTAAGTTTTAAAAAGAAGTTAGGTTTTTCACATTTTTTTTCTTGATCAAGTTTAGGTTTAAGATTGGTTAGGTGTTTGAATTTGGAACCTGGTTCGAGGTTACTTGCACATTTTGGCTGATTTGGTAAATGTTTGATTGGATTTTAGGATTTAAGGGCGTTTGGTAAGAAGCATGGATGGTGCCCTTACTTTCTCGCGAGGCATATGGTTCAGTTCTCCAACGTTATTGTTTATAGCTACCAGTACTTACTGGATCCTAAAGTTGCTGGAATTATATCAAAGGAGTTACAAAAGGAGTCAGTTGTAGTGTTTGACGAGGCCCATAATATTGATAATGTGTGTATTGAAGCACTCAGCGTCAGTGTGAGGAGGGTTACACTTGAAGGAGCTAATCGAAATCTTAATAAGATAAGGCAAGAAATTGATAGGTACGCTCATTTTTTCCTACATATCTTATACTCTTAACTTCTCTTTTAAATGCCACTCTTTATTACAGTTAAGCATTGGTGAAAGGATTTTTAGGTTGTCAGCAACTTAAAAGATTTACAAATGATCTTGTCAGCTACTTAAAAACATGACTGTCTTGTTTAGGTTGACCCTATGGTGCATAATTATCTTGGTTCAGTACAGGAAAGGCCTGGTTATCTGCTGATACCTATTTTAAGTTCTTATCACATTATTAAAATTGTCCAATTGGTAGGAAGGTTCAAGGCTACGGATGCAGGAAGATTGCGAGCTGAATATAGCCGGCTGGTTGAGGGTTTAGCATTGAGAGGGGACTTGTCTGGTAAGTATATTGTCAGGAAGGTGATGTGCTGTTTGGTTGAAACACACACAAATTATAGGGCACATTTTCTGATGCTATGAACTTGACGCAAAAAATATGTTTTTCTGCAGGAACGGATCAATGGCTTGCAAACCCTGCACTACCCCATGATATTCTAAAGGAGGCTGTCCCGGGAAATATTAGACGGGCGGAGCATTTTGTTCATGTTTTGCGCCGATTACTTCAGTACTTGGGGGGACGGCTGGACACTGAGAACGTGGAGAAAGAAAGCCCTGTTAGCTTTGTATCGTCACTTAATTCTCAGGCTGGAATTGAGCAGAAAACACTGAAGTTCTGTTATGACAGGCTCCACTCTCTCATGCTAACCCTTGAAATTACAGATACAGATGAGTTTTTGCCGATCCAGACCGTGTGCGACTTTGCAACTCTTGTTGGGACATATGCACGGGGATTTTCCATCATCATTGAACCATATGACGAGAGAATGCCTCATATTCCAGATCCTATATTGCAGGTAAGTATGTGTTGATCTGCTCTTTTTTGAGTATTGTTATTGTGGTTTCAAATATATTATGGCTCAGATGTAAAAGTTACCATTCTAATAATTGAGAAATGTATCTGAAACATTTATCTTTTTGTATCCTAGTTGAGCTGTCATGATGCGTCTCTTGCGATCAAACCGGTGTTTGATCGTTTCCAATCAGTTGTGATTACATCAGGCACCTTGAGCCCTATTGATCTTTATCCCCGTCTTCTTAGTTTCAATCCTGTTGTTAGTCGAAGCTTTAAGATGTCAATGACACGAGACTGCATCTGTCCTATGGTTCTAACTCGGGGAAGGTATGCAGTTAAAAAAAAAAAGTTCCTAAACACTGACCTTATTGGTTTTTTTTTTTAATCTATTTACATTAGTGCTTATTTGCCTTGCTTTTCAGTGATCAGCTTCCTGTTAGCACCAAATTTGACATGAGAAGTGATCCTGGTGTTGTGAGGAATTACGGAAAGCTCTTGGTAGAGATGGTATCTATTGTTCCTGATGGAGTTGTCTGCTTCTTTGTTAGTTATTCATACATGGATGGCATTATTGCTACATGGAATGAAACTGGAATTCTGAAGGTAAGGTCTTCTTCTACGCTTTAACCATGCCAGGATTATTTTCACCTTTTTGCATGAAGTGGAAATATTTATGATACCTGAAAATATTTTTAGTCCCTACAGGCATTAATGTATATGTGTTTCCCAAGATGACTAATGCTCTTAATGTTTGTAGGAGATAATGCAACAGAAGCTTGTCTTCATTGAAACACAAGATGTTGTAGAAACAACACTGGCACTGGACAATTATCGCAGGGCTTGCGATTGTGGAAGAGGTGCAGTTTTCTTCTCTGTAGCCAGGTAAAAAATTCTATTTGTGAATGGTGTATGGTTTGGGAATTCATGGCAAGGAATTTCTGGTTCTGCTTCTTGATTCTGTATATAATACTGGAACTGTCTCTTCTCTCTTATGTCTGGTTGGGTTAACTACATATTAAAGAGGTTTCACTATTAGTTCATTTTTGGAAATTTCAATGGAGTAATTTACCATTGTAATTGAACGGCAGGGGAAAAGTTGCTGAAGGTATTGATTTTGATCGTCATTATGGAAGACTGGTTGTAATGTTCGGAGTACCTTTCCAGTATACGTTAAGCAAGTAAGTTCTACTCAAATGAATACTCTTCCTTTCATTATCCGGTTTTCTGCTTTTATACTTTCATCGTACGTGATCAGTGAGAGATGCTAAGATGGAAATGGAAAATTTTCAGGATATTACTAGCAAGATTGGAGTATTTGCGTGATACATTTCAAATAAAAGAAGGCGATTTTCTAACTTTTGATGCCTTGGTATGATTTATTATTCTATGTATCTTATTATATTTTGGGTGCAAATCTTTTACCTGTTTGCGACTATTATTAACACTTTTTTGGCTTTAAAACAGAGGCAAGCAGCTCAATGTGTAGGTCGAGTAATCCGGTCAAAGGCTGATTATGGGATGATGATATTTGCAGACAAAAGGTATACACAGTTTCTCTCTCTGAGTCTGAGACAGATATGCTTATAGTTGGGTTATAATGTCTCACATATCTTTGGTCTGATAATACACTACTGCCATTGACGTTAAACTTGCAGATATAGCCGGCATGATAAGCGTTCCAAATTACCCGGTTGGATACTTTCGCATCTGCGTGATGCACACTTGAATCTAAGCACTGACATGGCTATTCACATTGCCCGAGAGGTAAACCCAAAATTCACTGTTTTTTTTATAACTCACACGCAATTAAAAGAAACAATAAGAATTAGAATTTTGAAAAATTTGGGGATGGTTTTGTGCAGTTCCTTAGGAAAATGGCTCAGCCGTATGATAAGGTGGGTACCTTGGGCAGTAAAACTCTGTTAACACAGAAAGATTTGGAGAAGATGGCTGAGACAGGTGTGCAAGACATGGCTTATTTGTAAACCGGATTCGTTTTTTGGATAAGTCGCTCGAAAGTTCTTCCATTTGTCTGTGTTGTTTTAATCAAACCGAACGACGAGGTTGGAGTATTCTTTTGCAAAATTTCCTTAAATTTATTGAAAAGTCTTGCCCAATAATTACTAAATATAACAAAGAACAAATAGGAAGAGCTCTGTAAATTAGTATACCGTATGTTCGTATTCTAAGTTGTATTATGAAAAATAAAATTCCAATCCGGAATTATAAGATTTAAACATCTTTATTCTTCTGGATCTCGGGTTAGGTTTCTTATGCAGGAAAAAAAAAAACAAATTCTTGTTATCTCACAGAGTAGCAATTTTATTACAAATACATCTCTGAGAAGTGAGATGAAATATAAAACTATGAAACTATTACAAATACACCCAATATAAAACTATGAAATTTTTATTCATTTTGTCGGGTTGAAAGAGCCTGATTTTTATAGGCAAATCAAACTAAGACACAACCTTCCATGACAGTGATTGCTTTGCCTCTGAGCAGAACCCTTTGATTATCTTTGTCCAGATGAACCTTCACTGTTCCCCCTCTGCTTGAAGCCTAACCCCATTTGAAAATAAACAAACCTTTCTTCAGGAAACTAATACGAAATTTGTCTCAAAAGTCTGTGTGGAGAAAGAGAGAACCTGGTAGGCCACGAAGTCACACTTGTTCATCTTGAGGTTCCAGTAATGTGCTAAGGCACAATGTGCACTTCCAGTAACAGGGTCCTGAATAGCACAAAACAGGTAATGTTTTTCTTCGACTGTTTTGGTCACGAACAAAGAGTATATGATGATACTGTGTCCATGAAAACCAATTCAGTTACTATTTACCTCGTTAATTCCTGCTTTAGGGGCGAAGTAGCGACTACAGAAATCATACGAAGATCCTGCAGCAGCAGCGGCGGTCACCATCAACCCTTCACAAGGGCATTTCAATATCTCATCTATTCTTGGCTGTAATTCAATGACAGCTTCCCAAGATGAAAGCACAACCTGAAATCAATCCAAAAAGAATCCACATTTAGTTCAATGGATTGCAATATCTAGAAAGAAAAATGGAATGGAGACACTTTGCTGAAATAATTACAAGGATGTCATTCTTTGTGGCTTTAATATCAACAATGGTAGCTCCATTCAAGGCTTTGGAGAACACAGAGAGATCATCAATGGAATTGGTTTCACAAGTTGGAACAACAGGGAAGTTCAATTCGATCAAGAAGGTTGATTCTTCTTCATCATCTTTGAGCTCTGAAGTAAGTGGAACTCGTTTAGCTGTTAGAATCCCTGATACTGTGGCGAACTCAACTACTTGTGAATCAACCAAATTGTTTGAGAAGAGAACATGAGCAGATGCTAAGGTTGCATGACCACACAGATCCACCTACAAAAAGGAGAATCTCAGAGATCCATTCAAATGAAAACAAGCTCTAATTTGTATCAGTTACATTACATGAATTCGAATCGGAGATTCTAAAATGTATCAATAGCAAGTCAACTGAACAATCCCAAATAAAAACCTAAAGAGAATTCTGGAAACTATAGCAGAGATTAACAAACCTCAGTGACTGGAGTGAACCACCGGAGACGGAAATGGGGGAAACCGAGATCATCGGATACAGCGATCGGAGTAAGGAAACAAGTCTCGGAGATGTTGAACTCGGCGGCGAGAGACTGGAGCCACTCGTCATCTCTCTCGTTATCTTCGTCTAGAAAGCAAACAGCAGCTGGATTCCCTTTGAAGGCGGATTCAGCGAAAGCATCAACCACGAAGTACTTCACTCTCTTTTTGCTCGCCATTTTTGTTTGACCAAAGCTTTTATTTCTCAACTACTGAATTTTTTTTGTTTTTGCTTTCCACTCCGTTTATTGTCTTAATCTCACGTTTATTACTAAAAAATTTTGTTATTTGCTGTGGAGTTCATAAATACTGACCCCCAAGTCAGCCGCGGCAACTTTTAACGGAAAACGATCTCTCGTGTCATTATTACAATTCTAGTTAAAATTTGTTGTCTATTTTATTGTTTGATCATAATATCGTACAAATTTAATGAGAATACAATACAACTTACAAGACAACGCAAAGGAAGTAGCAAAGAGAGTCATGAGATCCTTTTGCTGCATAAATATCCCTTCAAGAAGGAGGCCAATGCAGCTTTTTTATTTTAATAAAAATTACAGCTAACAAAGGAGTGTTGTTGTGTGATGTTACCAAGCTCCTTGTTTTGACATCCTAAGGAAATGAGCAAGGCTGATGCTCGGTTTCTCAACCGAATCTCCTCCATTCTTCCATTTGATCCTCGTTGTCTTCGTTGCTATCTTTCCTATTTGTTCTGTTGCAGTTGTAGATACCAAATTGTGGTACTACTCCAAAGAAAATAGTTTCTTCAGGTTGTTACTCTTTATATTCAACATCTTAAGCAGAAGATAAACTTAGAGGAGATGTCGAAACTCATACCTCACAAACACCATGCAAAAGCAATCTATGGAATGGGTCTTGAACCTTGAGCTCAAGAACATCTCCTTCACCACCTTCTTCAATAAAATGACTTATACAGTTCTGTGAAAATAATAAACAATTCATGAGACTAGGAGCAAGGGGTCTATAATTACATGTATAGCTTAAATAGTCATCTCTGACGAATCTATACCTCATATCCCTCGATTAGTTCAGGTAAAAAGCTACGTCGAAGAGCCTCTCTTGTTCTACAATCTATTCTTCGCCAAGCATTTAAGACAGTAGTTTTATCAGCATCCACACGACCTTTCTGCCGCACAGATGACCGATTCAAGGAATCCATGATATTGGCCTGAATGATACACAGTTTCCAACAATGATTAAGATGTAAGAACAAGTATGTCAAACAAACCACACCATTAATTATACAAACAACATATTTTCGGATGATTATTACAGTTAACTTGTACTTGTTCTCTAAGACCCAGTCCCAAAAGAGAGGTAACTAACCTCCTTGTCCATGTCTATGTTTCTAAATTTATCCCATTCTTCAACACTGGTCAAAGAAAAGGCTGAGGGTGGGACATCATCACCTGTACAACAATCGTAGAGTCAGTGAAACCATGAATGTTAACGCTGATTGAAAACATAGCAAAAATTCCAAGTACATTGTAGTTGGAAAAAGGAAGTAATATTACCCCATGGTGGTGGAGCAAACAAGCCTCTGATTTCTTGGGCATGTAAACGAGGAACAAGTTCCATCAGAATACGATCATTTAACCATCTCCTAGATCGCCGGTTACTAACCTGCATCAAGAAAGCAGAACTCACTAAGCTATAAGAAAATTATTATCAACCTCAATATTCATCTTTGATCAACCAAAGCATTGTATGGATGGAATTACACAAACAAAATAAAATAAAAATACTCACTTGTCCCGTTAGGCTCTCAAGGGCCTCAATTTTCTTCTCGAGCGAGAGGCCACGAGAAGCAGAAGTATCTCCTGCACGTGAAACTCTAAGAAATTCATTCCCAGAAAGAAAAAAACAATTTCCATAATCAGAACCCTAATTCCCCAGCACAGACCTTTCTCCAATTAAGGAAATGAAACAAAAAAAGAGTCTATCACTCGCTCATTTATTCATCGCTTGGAAAAATTCAAAATTGAAGTTCGAATTACCTCTATGGTGATCAAGAGGGGACGACATAAGAATGTTCTCATCTCGCCGCATGACATTGGTAGCCGCCATGATTCAACAACAATTTTGACAATTCAATATGAGTAAATCGGTTGATTTTAACAGAAAACCGAGTCACGAGACTGTTGTCTCCAACAGACACAATAGGTTTCGAGTTGTAATAGCGGTTACAGAGAAGGCAAGCACCGCGAAAATGAACGGAGACGAGGGAAGCAGCGATTTGGGATTTGGGATTCAGAGATAAAAGATTGTAGACGCAAACGTAGCAAGGTTCAAGACCATGGAATTGACATTTTGACCCGACCCGATTCGGTTTAACTTGTCCGATTCGCTCACGAGTAAAATGAATTTTGTGTTAGCTAATACCACCGGTTGATTATTCTTACAAATAACCAACAAGTGAAGAAAAAACGAATTAAACGGTGATTTAAGGGTTTATGACGCTATAGCCTATACAAATTGTATCTAATATCTCCTCTCTTGGTAAAATATTTCTGTGTTTTCCTGAAAAATTTACAAAACTCAACAAGGTTCTTTTGGTCTTGTTATTCAAGTATTAGATGGATCGATTCTGATAACGAGGGACTCATGAAGATCCGTTGGTGGTTCTGCGATGGGGAGCATGCAGCTGTCGTCATTCTTCTTCCCATCTAAACCAGTTGGATTCTCAGCCAATGCTTTGTCCAAGGATGTTTTCGCCATTCTTGTTATGCATATTATCAGAATTACTGCACCCACATCATTCAAAATAATCAATCAAATTTTTCAAAACGAAACTCACCATTAGAATCCCAGCTTTATATACCATCGCCAGTGTATATTGTATCACACCAGACAACTCTAGTAAGATTTTTATTGCCAAACCGGGCCACAAATTGACTGGTCAAAATACAGACCACCCGGTGTCATCACCAAGCTAGGTAATGTATATATTTGGAAATGATTACCGAAGAGACTCACCTGCTAGAACAACGCCAAACATCATAAGTACCTGCATCCACAAGTTACTGAATGAGATATCAGACTTACAATGCAAGGGGACACAGATTCTTCAAAGCTATAAAACCGCCACTACTAATAAATGAGTAGGCAATAAGTTCTTCCCAATATAAATGATAGAGGACGAGAAATTATGAATTACAGTAGATACACACAATTATCTTCAGTCAAGCTGAGCTACGGTCATATAACCAATCTAGTAGCCAAGTGAAAGTCAATGAACGGAAACTTACCCAACGAAATGCTGACACCTCATGCCATCCATGTGTTATATCAGAAAGATCTTTCAGTGTAGTTCCAACATAAACTAGGGCAAACGTAATTGGCTGTTACATCAAAACATTTCACAAGATTAGTATTACTGTTATGGATAATATTAGCAGTCTACACTTTCACATGTCTGCTAACTTCAAAAAGATTTCGTTGTTTTCTCAATTTCTCTCCCTTTTGGGTCGATTCATGAATTAGGTGCATAAAACACATGTCCATTTGGGTTAACTGAACTGAAACCCCAACTACTAATCTCCAAGAACAGAGTAGTCTTGGGTGTAAAAAATAAATATTTTAAAGAACAAGGCTCTTCTTACACCACTATCAAAGTACAAATGACCGACATACAAGTGAATACTAAAGAAATGTCAGTACCATCATTCCAAACCAAGTGGCCAGCATGTATTCCCCTAAGCGAACTGGGGTAACAGATAGAAGGTAATTCAACACATTGAAGGGTAGTATGGGGACAACACGTAACAGCAAAACGATCTGTTAAGGAAGAAAGTATCAACATGCAGTTAGTACTCAGTCAATTAAATGTAGCCAGAAAATTAAGGTACTTAGCCATACTGTTGGTCTAGCTTCTATGAAGAATAAAAAACTGTCAACTAATTGAGAGAATTTCATGCCTTGAAGCCAGATTTTTGAATTGCTAAGGAAACAGCTTGAAACTTTGGGTAATGCTTGATTTTTGAGGTGACATAAGATCTACCAATCTGCATGATACCAGAAAGACAAATGATAAATCATTAGCAACAATGAGATATCAAAGACAGGAAAGATGCCACACTCAGTTAAATTGCCCAGTTGTGAAGATGCAAAAAAAACAGGAATCAGTTACTTCGGTGGTTATCACAAGAAACACCATTGCAAACGAGATATACGAGAACAGATACTACCATATTGAAGAGACATACCGTTCTACCAAGCAGAAATGCCGCTGTTGCACCTAATGTAGCTCCAATAGAGTCGGCTACAAATCCTACTGGCAGGCCAAAAAGGTAACCACCACCTAGCTGCAGAGTGCAAATCAGGACTCTATCATATCAGGGATAAAAAGACCTAGTATCCCACCTTATAACTAAAAAGTTAAGTACAAAACATCATAGAGAAGCACCCTAGACTTCATTACATGGTTATGAACCCACACCTACCGTGAGTACAGAAGCAGGAACTGCCACAATTGTGAGAGGAATATAAGCCAAAGCCCTGCAAATTTCAATGAGATAAAATAAGAACAACATTATTTAAGGCAGCCAGAAAACAATGTCAGCAAAATAAACCGATTAGTGACTGAAACTAAAGTAAAGAAAGAGAGAACCAAACTAAGTAGGAAGCATGAAGAACTTACAATGCAAGTGGACCAAAAGGTCCAAGATCTTCCTTAATCCATAACAAGAAGTCCTTCAATTTCTGCAAAGAGGGAACAGAACAATGATTCTAAATCATCATATATATTACCATTACAATTCGCCTGATCTATGACTACAGCTCTACGACCAAGTCTAGTAAAGTTTTCGATTAACTTCATAAGAAAAACTAAACTTCTCGCATCCTTCCAACTACAGATCTTCATAAAAGAAGATCTCATGAAAAGTCCAAGTGTAAACATTCTACAATCTAGAGACCAAGCATCACAATTTCGAAACAGTGATATAGTGATCTAGCTAGCTCTAGCAATACCCCGTTCTATGAATTTCTAAACATAGACGATACAGACAGCTACGTTATCACTAAAGGTACAACAGATACACGCAAAATGCGAATGAGAGGGATAGAGGAAGAGAGAAATTGCCTGTTCAACCGGGAGAAAAGTGACAGCGGTGCCTATAGCGAAAAAGAGTAGCAGCGAGATTGCGATTCGGAAAGTGGAGGGAGTGAAAGACATTGCCGCCATATACAAAGATCTGAGGCGACGCCGCCACCAAGGCCTCGAATGGTCATCCTCCGCACCGTCGTAGTCATATTGACCTCCATTTAAACAAGCTCCTGGCTTCAGCCACGGCCTCGCCCTTAGGCCCTCCACTTTCGCCAGATTTGTGTTCCCTCCCAAAAAAACGAAATCTTGCTTCTCGCCGCTTTTATGTTCGCCCCGATTCCGGAGATATGCGTCAAAAGCGTCGCCTCTCAATCCTCCGATTGGGAATTCGAAACATGTGATAGAGAGATAGAGATTGCAGGAATCAATAGAGAGAAAGAGAAGCTTGTAGTGCTTCAATTCTTCGATTTCACTGTTCTTTCGATCTTGAGATTCTGTTGCGTTTCGCTCCCTTCCGGGTTTCAGTGTCAAAAAAACGCGAACATTTTTTCTTATTTTCCTTGCTGTCATTCATGGCCCAAATATTGGGCTTATAGTTGATCCCGAAAGCCCAAACAAAGAAAGTTAATTTATTTATTTGTCGGATGTTTCCGACGAAATTAATACTAGTAATTAATTATTGATCATTCACGTTGACCATAATTTGATCCTACTTTTCCCAAGATTTGATCCTTAGGGTCTCGTTAGAGAGTTGCATTGTCTCTACTCTCTAGCTCTAGCAGTGCAATTAATTATGATTATGAAACTATAATAATATAATCCGAAAAACACCCGTTTTGGATTTTTTATTTCAAAATTTTTTGTTACTTTTTGTCAATAACATCTGCTTTGTAGCCTGACAAGTATTTATATATAATCGTATTTTTCCTAACGGTTCAATAATAATCCAAGAATCTCGAGCATAATGTGATGGGTAAGGTGTATCTTTCTCGGGCATTAAAACCGGTGCGTGAAGGTTGATAAATAAATGATATGATATCTTGCTCGATGGATAAATGTCTTCCCTTTTACCAACTATTGAAAGGAAACAAGCAGTTCGAATAGAATAAGGATTGCGAGGAAGCGTTTAAACAACTCAAAACTTACTTGACAACTCCGCCGATCCTATCCAAACCCGAAGCGGATAAGAAATTATATATGTACATTTCCATTTTAGAACATGTTGTTAGTGGAGTAATAATACGAGACGAAAGGAGGGGGGAGAACAGAAGCCAATCTATTACATAAGCAAAAGTTTAACCTGACCTCAAACTCGATACACGATGATGGAGATATTAGCACTTGCAGTAATGATTTCGGCATGGAAACTAAGACCATATTTCCAATCTCATCCAATAGAAGTTCTGACAACACAACCACTACGAAATGTCCTGCACGGACTAAGTCAGTCGGGCCTCTTGGCGAAGTGGTAAATCTAGCAGATTTCTTGATCGAACTTCTGACAAGCAAAGCTTCAGTGGAAGGGAACATGACATGGAAGCTGTACGTAGATGGGTCTTCGTCTAAACAAGTATATGGTGTAGGCATACGGCTCGAGACTTTGACCTCCAAAATCATTGAACAGTCATTTTGATTACTATTTTTACCATCAAATAACAAAGCTGAATACGAAGCATTAATCGTTGGACTGCGCATCGCCAATGGAGTATGAGCATAAGAAGTTATTACATACTGTGATTCCGAGCTCGTCGTGAATCAGTTGAATGATGATTATGAAGGAAAGGATCCACGAATGGAGTCATATCTCGCAATTGTCAAGGGTTTGGCTCAAAAGTTCAAAAAGGTTGAACTAGCGCGAACTCCCCAAGGAGAAAAAGATTCAGACTTAAAAAGAATAATCCCAATAGAATGCATTTCAAGCCGACGCATACCTTTTCCTGACGAATCAATGGCGGTGACGAGGTCACAAAGGCGGTCACTTGGTCAGGGAGAAAATCTGACTAAAGTCCCATATGCAAATAAGAGGTGATTACAGATAAATTATATTTTTGGCGAAAATTTATTATTGTCAGTCACAAGTCAATTAAAGGGAAAAAACGTTTTGAGTAAAAAAACAAAAAAAAAAGAGAAAGAAAAGGAAAAAACGCATGTTGGATGCTGACGTGTCAGGTGGTCCATGTATCCCCGTGTCAAAGCCATTCACCGTCTTCTTCCTCTGAACCAAAAAAAAAAAAAACGTTTCACATCACAACAAACACACAGTCTCTTTCTCTTTCTCTTTCTCTTTCTCTAGCTCCGTGTCGCTGTTTTGTCTCTCTACAAGCGACCAAATCGAAGCTGAGAAGGCGGTGGCAACGTTTGTTATGAGCATGGTGACTTTGATAAGAGCCGCTTATTCGATCAACAGCTTCGTCTTTGAAGCCGAAGACATCCGATTCGGTTCTCCCTGGTGGTTCGTCGTCGTCGGTGTTGCGTGTCTCCTTGTTCTCTTCGCCGGGATAATGTCGGGACTCACGCTCGGACTAATGTCCCTTGGCCTCGTCGAGCTAGAAATTCTCCAACAAAGTGGTTCCTTCGCCGAGAAAAAGCAGGCCGGTACGGCTCTATTGTTTTTCGTGATCAGACTAGATTCGACTTTCAATGGATTGGTTCTCGATATTTTTGTACAATTTGATGTGTTGTTAGCACAAAATTACACATTCATGACTTGCATGATTCGCAATGGCTATAGCTATTTTTAAAAAAATTGGTTTTTAATTTATAACCGAAGTGATAAAGAGTTTTTATTCTTACTCTTAGACGGGTTAATTTGGAGTTACATGAATTGTTCTTGACATTACAGCTGCTATCTTACCCGTGGTGAAGAAGCAGCATCAACTTCTTGTAACTCTACTTCTCTGCAATGCAGCTTCTATGGAGGTAATCTTGATTTACAGCAAGAAATTACTATTTTTGTGCAACTCATAATCAGGAGAATACTCGATGCAGAATCAGTGAATTTGTGTTCCTTTTCAGGCTCTTCCTATATGCCTGGATAAGATATTTCACCCTTTTGTGGCTGTTTTACTCTCAGTTGCTTTTGTTCTTGCTTTTGGAGAGGTAACTTTTTTTGCATATCTTCTTGGTATCAGTTGTGATGTATTCTTTATCTGATAGAAATCTATGTTGTTACAATTCTGACCAGATAATTCCGCAAGCTATATGCTCGAGATATGGACTTGCTGTTGGTGCAAACTTTTTGTGGTTGGTTCGCATTTTGATGATAATCTGCTATCCGATTGCTTACCCTATTGGAAAGGTGATGCTTTTGTAGCCTAATATTTGTCAGAGCACTAAATGTCACTAAACTGTAACATTGTGGTCGGTTTTGCTTGACTAGCTGTTACTGTAATCAATTAGTTATGTTTCAAGTATGGAAAAATGGAAAAAATTGTTGGAACTTGCATCAAATCTAGCAATGTCATTAGCTAGCTGCAATCATAAATGCCAGTGTGCTATGCAAGCTGTAGATGTTTTATTTCTATCAACGTTTGATGTGCCTCAGGTTCTTGATGTCGTAATTGGGCATAATGACACACTATTTAGGCGAGCTCAGCTGAAAGCTCTCGTCTCCATTCACAGCCAGGAGGTAGTTTCTCTTTATGATCTAACCAGAAAAATCCAATATAGGAAAAGGGACAGATATTATGCTGTAACTCCTGTCTGATTAGTGAAGTAATTAATCAAGTTACTTGATTATCAAAAGTATTTTTGTTTCCAGCTTCCATTGACTTGCTATTTCTCTCCAACATAGGCTGGTAAGGGGGGTGACCTGACACATGAGGAAACAATGATTATAAGCGGAGCCCTGGATTTGAGCGAGAAGGTATGTATGTATTTGAATTAGCCTTGCATATACGCGAATATGACCTCTCGAGGTCTTTTCAGCTCACCCTGATGAACAAGTTATGTTGTGAATGAAACGACTTACTTATGACCCGTTAATCTGGATTTAGAGTCTTCATCTTCATTAACATTTGTTGCATGAGGTTGCATATGGAGGATGACTTAAACTGTGTTGAACTTATGCTTATACTTTGTTTCTTTCTTCTTGCAATTCGGAACATACTTCAATTTTTTTACTGCTTCAAGATTACTTCCTCTGATCTAAATCATATGCTTTCATTTACTGAAAGTTCAGACTGCAGAGGAGGCTATGACGCCAATTGAATCAACATTTTCGCTGGATGTAAATACAAAGTTAGACTGGTGAGTTAAGGTTAGAGTTGATCTTTTTCTCGATGATTTGCTTTCTCTGTATGTTAAATCTTTCAAAGGAAAAATGGATTGGAGAAACTCCCATTTTGCTGATTAGCTTAAAATCTATACTGTAAATTGATAAACAGAGTAGATTCTCTTCCTTAATCTATCTGCCTAGTAATTTCACTTGGTAAAGAATCTTGTTAAACCTTCTAAATGCAGGGAAACAGTTGGAAAAATACTATCCCGAGGTCATTGCCGAATCCCGGTCTACTTAGGGAATCCAAAAAATATCATTGGACTTCTATTGGTACCTGTCAAAGCTTTTGCGTTGCTTTATTTCACTGAATCCCATTAGATTACTTATTTCTGTATCTGGTGCTATTATCTAGGTTAAGAGTTTTCTAACTGTACGACCAGAGACAGAGACTCCTGTAAGTTCTGTTTCCATCAGGAAGATGCCAAGGTATATTTTGCTTCCCTAAGCCTTACTCACAATAAGTTTCCACATGATAATAAGTATTAGTTCTTATACATTGCCTTTTGTAGGGTTCCATCAAACATGCCATTGTACGATATCCTCAATGAGTTTCAAAAGGGAAGCAGTCATATGGCTGCAGTTGTCAAAGTTAAAGACAAAGATAAAAAGAGTAACATGCAATTACTGAGTAATGGCGAAACACCCAAAGAAAATATGAAGTTTTACCAGAGTAGTAATTTAACAGCTCCTTTGTTGAAGCATGAATCGCCCGATGTTGTTGTTGTTGATATTGATAAAGTACCAAAGCATGTAAAAAACAGGGGAAGAAATTTCCAGCAGAGTGGTATTGCCACAAGAGACTTGCCGCATTTGTTGGAAGATAACGAGGATGCGGAAGTGATTGGCATCATCACGTTAGAGGATGTCTTTGAAGAACTTCTACAAGTATGACCTTATGCTTTTCTTTTCTGGTTTGATCCTCTGCGTTTTTAGTCATCACCGTGACTTCAAAATTCTCTATTTTACGCATATATGTCTATATATATATATATATCACTTAAGAAGCTTTCCTTGGTGAATTACTGAAAATGCAGACAGAAATCGTGGATGAAACTGACGTTTACATTGATGTACATAAAAGGTAGTGTAATGATCTTTAATTACTTCCAAGTCACTTCTCTAGTACTTAACCGTAGATTCAGTAAAAAATAACACTGCATCATATGTTGGCATTATTTCAGGGTCCGAGTGGTCGCTGCCGCAACAGCTGCTGTATCATCCATAACCTGTGCTTCACCAGCGGTAAGCAAAGCAACATTGGCTGATCAAATCTTTGGTATCTTATTGAATCAAAGTTGAAACTTAATTAATAATGACTCGATTGTGTGGCACAGGAGTGTCAAAGCATGGTAGGACAAACCGTGAAGAAGCTTGTTGGGAAAGAAGCACGAGTTACAAAGAATTACACTACAAAAATCACGGAACCTCTATTAGCAGAATCAGATAGATAGTTTTTTACCTTGTGTTAATCTAAGGTTTAAGGAGCAAGGTTCAGTGTCCTCTCTTATCGTGTCACGTCTCTTAGCACTTTTTTGTAATGTTGTTTACGAAGTCTTAACAATGAAATAAATAAAGAAGAGAAAAGACTTTTGTTTTTCTTTATAAATCGATAATTGATAATGTGGTATATACCGATTTTGACCAGCTTGGACGATATGAAGTAGAACTACAAAATTCAATATATAATTAGTTCATTTTCATACAAAAACCAAAAATAGTACATTGGGCGATATACATATGTAGCCAAAATAATGAAATCGTTACGAGAAATATGCAACAGAATCTTTTGCAGACTTCCCACGAGTGAGTATAGTCGATCTTCTAGTGGCCACTACAAGGAACCTTGTTTTGTTTACTTCTTCTTTATTGGATTTGATGATTCGAGTTCATCAAATCTTTTTTCAAATCCAACAAAATTATTGTGTTGTACAGTCTATGATTAAAATATTTAAATTGAAAATTATGTGTAATTAAAATCGAAAATTTCTCTTAGTTACTCATACAAAGAGTTAAATCTGATTATCTGAAAATTTACATTAAACTCAAGTAAATAAATTTATTTTGATCTCAAAATAACACTGGTGGCCTTTGTCGGAGGAAAAAAGCTTAAAAACCACAAAAGGGTAGACCAAAAAATCAAACAGACATATAGTTGAACGCCGTCTGTTGTTGTTCCTCGCTCTCGCTCTGACTCTGCGCCGCGTTCTCAAACGTTCCGGTAAGCTTCGCCGATTTTCCTCTTCGACTAATCTTAAAAGTAGATAGACTAGATATTTCCTTTCTTCTAGTAACTTGACCTAGATCAGTCACCTTCTAATTGTTGCTTCGAATTGAATTGATAGTTCTATTTTCGTAGAAACCCTAATTTCTTGGTCATTGTACAGTCGCACAGTTTCAACACCCTCGTAATTGGCCTGATTGAATTTATGACTCACTCACTCAATTCTGAATTCGATAAACTTTTATTCTTAGTTCGAATTCCTTTCGTATTGCCTGATTTAGTGTATTTATGGGGTTTCTTTGAAATTGGGGTTTCCTATGAGCTCTTGTTGCTAGTTTGGTTTGAAATTTCATATTAGATAGATTTAGGAGTTATCGTCGATGGATCTTGGTTTAAAATTGAGCTCTCGTCTCTCTTTTTTGTTTGCTCTACTATTATCGAGTGGGTATAGCTTAGTCTTGGCTTTCAAACATTTGTAAACCGTATTTTCTGCTTTCCCTGTTCTGCGGTGTGTTTAAGTTTCACAGCTTCTGCTTTGATGTCTTATCTAGCTTTGAACCTCTGTTAGTTACTCATACTATGATTGATTTGCTTATAGTTTATTTTTCTATGCGAAAAAAGTAATCTTCTATATCAATGCAGATTTTGTATCAAACACGAACCTAATACTGGTTCCTCAACTTGTAATGTTAGTGTATCTGGTTTGTTAAGTCCATGGAAAAATCAGGCCCAGTGCAGAGAACTGTTGTGCTCAAGCCTTTTATCAAGTAACTCTTTATACTATACAACTTTAATTTTTCTTTATATTCAATCACAGGGATGGTGATACTTTTTGTCCAACTATCTTCATATATGTTCAAACAGAGCCCTTATCAATTGTTTTTCTTCATTTCCTATGTTGATTTACATTGATTTTTAGGCTGGTGAAGCTATTAGCGAGGGCTTTCTATGATGATTATACTACGAAAAGTGATAATCAGCAGAAATCTGCAAGAATTGACAACAGAGGGATTGCCGTTGTGGTGCTGGATGCGCTTACAAGGTTTGTGTGCATCTCTTCAATTTCTATCCCCAAAGTTTTGTAGGTGAATTTTTTCGTAACATTTAATGTTTTCAAAGATTACTAGTAGGGATCCAACTCTTTTATTTCTTTATTGGGGGTTAATGTTCTTTTCAAATTGAGATCTAAATATTTAAATTAACTTTTTTTTTCTGCTAGGCGGCAATGGGTTAGAGAAGAAGACTTGGCAAAAGAGTTGCAGTTGCACGCCAAGCAACTTCGGAAAATAATAAGACACTTCGAAGAACAAAAATTGATCATGCGTGACCACAGGAAAGAGGTCTGTGCATAAATTATATTCTTTCAGATTAATATATAGTATTAGCAGTTATTGCACATTATATGTTTTGCTAAACTTCTAGCTCAACAACTCTTTTAGTCTGGTAGTAAATATTGTCATAAAATATATAGAGCATAATAGTGATTGAAGAACATGACTGTGAGAGAATGATATGTTGGCTACTTCTTTTCCTAGTTTTGTGGCCTTCTGTTTCCTATAGGGTTGATCCTCAAGCATTCCTATAATTTTTTCCCCTTTTGCAACTTTTTGTTAGTAGTTTTTGGCCACGTTTTCTGCACATTTCGGGCTCGAGCTTTTGCTAATGTTTAATCCCTCTACACTTGTTTCTTTACTCTGCTGCTTTATTGATTCTCAATCTTTTCAATAGACTGCAAAGGGTGCAAAGATGTATAGCGTTGCAGTGGCTGCTACAACTGATGGCCGAGCAGAGGACAAAGTTAAGCTCCACACCCACTCATATTGCTGTCTCGATTATCCACAGGTATACTTCATGTCCCTAGTACTTTTTTTGCCTTATTTATCAAAATACCCTATAATTTGTTAAACTCGCACTTCTTCTCTTTTACAGATATATGATATTGTTCGTATTAAAGTGCACCGGATCAAAAAAAAGCTCAAAGATGAATTAGAAGATAACAATACTGTTCAGGAGTATGTCTGCCCTAACTGCCAAAGGAAGTAAAGTCCATTACTCTTTTATATTCTTTTAGAATTCTTTACATTATTGAGTTGTATTATGTTTACTAAACCTGAATCGATTCTCATATCTGATTTAGATATAATGCACTGGATGCCCTGAGATTAATTTCTATGGAAGATGATTCTTTCCATTGCGAAAATTGCAATGGTGAACTTGTTGTGGAATGTAACAAGCTAACTTCTGAAGAATTAGTAGATGGAGATGATAATGCAAGGAGACGCCGGCGGGAAAAACTAAAAGATATGCTTCAGAAGATAGAGGTCTGTGTAATCTGTTTTAGTGGCCCAGTTCAATATTCTAGAAAATTTGATAAAACAGAAATTGATTCGCCTTAACTAAAGCTGTGCATTGTTCCATATTCATGATGACATCAGAATGATTTATGATCTTGATTTAGTTTTCTTGGAGTTCTGGTCTTAAATGACTAATGCCTGAGTTTGCAATTTAAAGATAAAGGTCTGCACCTTTACTTTAGTCATGCCTCTTATTTACTTTTAACTTGACTGGTTCAGAAAAATTGTCTTTGTGATGTCGGTTTATACTGTGCTGTTTTTTAGTGATTAGTTTTGCTTGATTCTGTTTTCTTGTATGATTGGGTTGGTTATTATAGTTTTTACGTTGACACAATTGGAGTATAATAAAGTGCAGGTTCAACTGAAACCTCTGATGGATCAAATAAATAGAGTCAAAGACCTACCAGTTCCTGAATTTGGATCTCTTCAGGCGTGGGAGGCTCGTGCAACTATTGCTGCTCGTGAAAATGGTGATCTTGGCCCTAATGATCCTTTGAGGTCACAGGGTGGGTATGGTTCAACACCAATGCCATTTCTCGGAGAGACAAAGGTGATCATTGGCTATACTTGTCAATTTAGATAGAGTTCGATGTGGTAATCTATGATAAGGCAATGGTATTGTGACGAATTTTTTCGTTTGTTTCCCAAATCAGTTCATGTTGAAGCTTTTTTCATTCTGCATATACATGTGGAAGTTTAAATTGTGCTAAAAAAGCTTAGTGGATCCACAGAGTTTTGTGTTTCTATTTAGAACCCTAATGAAGAATAAGTCTACTCAAAGTCTGTTAAAGTTTTCCTTGCATTTTTCATCTTTCATTGTGGTTAGTTGATTTCTTAAATCTTACATGGTTAGGTTGAGGTTAACCTTGGTGAAGAAAAAGAAGATGTCAAATCTAAAGGTGGAGATTCGAGTCTCAAAGTCTTGCCTCCATGGATGATCAGGGAAGGAATGAATCTCACCGGGGAACAAAGAGGAGAAGTGAGAGAAGAAGCAAAGTTTGAAGGTGGCTCAGGAGAAGCATCAAAACTTTCAGATGACAAGAAATCAGCCATGGGAAATGGCGATCAAAAGGATTTGAAGGTATGCTTTTGGGGACAGATTCGTTGTTTCTATTTTAAATTCCCACTGTAGCATCTTCTGGATTGTATTTCCAGAATTTGATACAGTATTTTCATTTTGCTTCAGGATGAGTATCTCAAAGCTTACTACGCTGAACTACTGAAGCAGCAAGAGCTTGCTGCAAAGCTAAATCAACAAGAATCCATGGCCGAAGTAACCCCTGAAACTCAATTGGCTACTACGTCCTCAGATCGTCAGCTTGGTATGAAGTCTAAACGTGAAGAGGAAGATGAAGAAGATGTTGAATGGGAAGAAGAGGCTCCTGCTTCAGGTCAGTCTGAGTTTACATCTTCCATTTTGAATTTTCTTTGAATATATTGAAATCGTGAGCTTCAACAAGAAGTTACTTGTTAAGACATGCTCATATGTAACTATAGAAGTTAGATTACAGTTCTGTAGTTACCAAGATGATGATAAATGTAAGGATTATAACTTGGTTTACTTAATGCGCCGCACTTGCAGCAAATGGAAACTACAAGGTGGACTTGAATGTTGAAGCAGAAGCTTCGGGTGGGGAAGAAGAAGAAGACGATGTCGATTGGGAAGAAGGCTGAAAGCAAATGGATCAACCATTGATCTTAAGATTGATTGTGAACTGTAAGTCTGTAATGTGCACTACAATGATTTAGTATCTTTTAGGGAATCACATCATCTACACCAAATTTCTCCAAGGTTTACAATTTGTACTTGTTGAAGCAGACAAAAGATTGATGTATCTGTGAAACAAAATGGTTGGACGGGATTCCATTTACTAGTGTGTGTAACTGTTGTTATAAGTTTACCGGAAATATTTATGAGTTTTATCTTAAAATTCAAAATGTGGTGATATTATGTAAATATAAAATACTGATAAGATGATTAAGATCTAACAAATTTATTGTGTAAGTTTTATGGGTAAAGTCGTAGTGATTGTTATGTAAAAGTCGTTAAATTTTTATGATTTGTTTTATTGAAGTTTGATGTTATATATAGTTATAACTATAGTTTATTTAATACAGTATTTATAGCAGCAATGCAAGAATATTAGGGAAATTGTATCCATTTGATAATAATTATTAGGAAAACAATTTATTTGAGTAGATAAAATATACAAAGGCAATCATAATTTAAGGGTACTTTCCTTGGTCGCCAAAATTCAATAAAGCAATGATAATATTACGTCCATTGCCTATTGGATATTGCATGGGACCTTTAAATCCTCGCCGGGAAAGCCACGTCAGTCAAAGTCAACAATTTGACCAATATACCCTCGGCTACGATGTAAAATTACGCGACCCACCCATAGTACCGACTTAGTCCTCAGGTTTTAACAAAAGAGAAACAATCACAGTGCAAATCACACATACTTGTTCTTCTTCCTCTCGTCTCCGATCTCTTACTTTCCAGAAAAAAACGAAAATTTGGACAAGGTCAGTTCTATTTGCTTAATTTTGCCTCTGGAAAATAAAAAAAATCGAGGAAACTGAATCGTCGTATTCAGAATTTTATTGTTCTGTGTGTATTTATGATGGTTAATATCGGATTTAAAGTATAGTTTGATCGTTTCATGATCCAGTTGATTCTGACGACTAAATTTTATGTATTTTTTTTTGTTTGTTAATTAGGTTTTCTAATCTACGTTTTTCCAATTTTAGAAATCTTTGGTGAAACTGAATTGTAATTTCTTGAATAATTGCTTCTTTTTTCCACTGCAATTGTGTGGTTGTAATCTCTGTCTTCTATTTGCACATCAAGGAAATAATATTAGGGTTTATTGTGTATGCAAACTTTATTCTTAATCCTTTCTTTGCCTTATTACTGTTTCCGTTTCAGTTAGTCTTATTCTATCCTAAACTTAGATTTTGGTTGTTTCCTGCAGAGTCAATCGACTTTCACTGATGGGTTTCGGTTCTGTTTATCGATCTCTAACGGAAATATTTCCTCAGGTAAATTTTATTAATACAACTTTAGCTGTGAAATCGTGAAAGCATCTCTGAGCACAAGAACATGTATATTCTATTGCTTTAGTGTGCACGGTTGACACCTATTTTTTTTTCTATTTTGGCTTAAGCATCTTTTGTTTTGTGTCTTATGTTCCTCTGCAGATTGATTCACGGATTTTGAGAGCTGTTGCAATAGAACATCCCAAGGATGCTGATGAAGCTGCTGCTGTTGTTCTTTCTGAGATTGTTCCTTCCTTGTCCTCTAATTTGTCCCGTAGTTTTAATCAATCTGGGAACAAGTCATCTGGAAGTATTTCTGAGCGCGAAGGTACAATTTTAGCCTATGAAAAATAACCATGTTGTTTACTGTTTGTTTCTCTGGCTTGTACACTCACAGCTTGATGTTTCTTATTCTTCCTTCAGTGGGCATATGTTGATGAAATGCTTGTTTAAATTGCAGTAGAACGTGGTTTGGAAGATGTTGTCTCTAGGTCCCGCTCTTTTCTTGTATCTTCTGGTTCAAATTCCAGCGCTTCTTCTTCAGAAACTATCCCACTGGTTGTTACTCATGATCACGATACCAATGCTCCAAGTACTGATTTGGTCTCAAATATGAACGAGCAAACAAAATTTCCACAAAATGTCTGCCACAAAGACAGTGAGAGTGAGGAAGTTCTATCTTTGAAAACGGCTCGTGGAAAAGAGCACGAAAACTATGATTTCTTTGCTAGGAGTTTTGATGTCCCAAGCGTAGCAGAACTTGGCTTGTACGTGCCAGAGGGTGATATTGCCGAAGTCTCTGCCATAGCCCAAGAGAACGTTAAATCGACTAGCAATTTTTGGCAAGATCTTGGTTTTCATATGACATGGAACCAGGCAGAATCAAACACAAGCATATGTTCAGAAAATGCTGTACAGAAGCTGGTCGAGTTAACTCCTGGAGATGGTTATACGACAAATGTGCAGCAGGGTTCATGTTTTGAAGTGAGATCTGGGAGCATAAATGTTGTGGACGAGACTTCAAAGCATTCACTGGCCAGTGAAAACGGTGATACTGAATTAGGTGGTGCTTTTAGCACATCAACCCATGGATGCAGCGTTGATCACCTTGAAGAGATTATTGAAGATGCCAGAAGTAACAAGGTATACTTATTAACAATCTTTAAGCCTGTGGAATTTTTTTTAGCTTTGCATACTTTATATTGGACCTGTTTTCACTGGTACTGAGGTCCAGAAAAGCTGAACCCAATGCTTTTGGTAGATCAGAAGAAACCCAATATTATGTTCTTCAAATTGAGAGTTTGTGATGGATACTTCAACATTACTTTTTTTTGTGCAATGATGAAGAAAACCCTGCTCACTGTGATGGAATTGGTCATGAATCTGATGAGAGAAGTTGAACTTCAAGAGAAGGACGCAGAGAAATCAAAGGAGGAAGCTGATAGGGGAGGTTTGGATACTCTTCAAAAGGTTGAGGAGCTCAAGAAGATGTTGGAACATGCGAAGGAAGCAAATGACATGGTAACATTACCGATAATGTGCTAAATGTGCTTTTGATTTTTTCATGAGAACTAATTTCCAATGATATGTTTCAGCATGCTGGAGAAGTGTATGGAGAGAAGTCAATTTTGGCCACTGAAGTAAAAGAGCTTGAAAACCGGTTGCTCAACTTATCAGAAGAACGGAACAAATCTCTTGCTGTCCTTGATGAGGCATGTTTCATTTGCTGATTATAAAACTTGTCTCCGCTTGTCTGTTTCACGCTGTAGAGAGATTTATCTAATTGTGTGTCTTTGCAGATGCGTGAAACTCTTGAAATAAGACTAACGGCAGCATTGGAGATGAAAACAACTGCTGAGCTAGAAAGGAAAGAAAAAGAAGATTCTGCACTTAAGGTACTTACTGAACTAGAATCCATCATGGAGAAAGTAGTCCAAGAATCAAAACTTCTAGAGCAGGAGGCAGAGGAAAACTCCAAGGTAAAACCATTACTGCTGTAGCTTGTAAGACTAGCGAATTAGTTTCCATTCAAGTCAGAATTCTTCTCAATCCCATTTTTTTTTTCTTCTCGGCCTGCAGCTTCGTGAGTTTCTTATGGATCGTGGTCAGATCGTTGATTCTTTACAGTAAGTCCTATTCTCGACCCACCATGTCAATTGATTTAGGACACCCATGAATCTTGTAGCAATTTTTCCTGCGGGTATTCATAAGGATCTGGTCTTATAAATGGATCTTTTAATATCTCTTGGTTCTTTGAACAGGGGAGAAATTTCTGTCATCTGTCAAGATGTGAAGCTGTTGAAAGAGAAATTCGACAACCGAGTGTCATTAATCAAATTAATCTCCTCGAGCCACACTAGTTCATCCGAATCATCTATGAGAAGCTTGGTGCTTGAGAATCCTCCTGAGCCATTGAATAGCTTGCCTGAAACCTCAAGCAACAACAAGATCCCAGAAGCAGCAGCTTCTTCCTTCATGTACAAAGAGAGAGATGATTGTAGGGAGCTTCTTGAAGATGGTTGGGACATCTTTGACAAGGAGCTCGAACTTTAAGGTGGTTGGTACTGAAGAATAAAGTGATTGTACATATAGGTATCTTTGCTTTAAGTAAAGAATAAAATGGCTCTGTTTCCTATTTTTAATAGACCAAAACTTCGATCTGGTATTGTATAGTGGTTCTAGCTTTATTTAACTTATGAGCCAGGGGTTTCGTACTTTATAAACATTATCCTATCATCTACAAAGTCAATGTTTTTTTTCATAATTAAGAAAAAAAGTTAATGATTGCTTATGGCAAAAATGCACACATTACCAGTCAGTTCATGTTGAAGCTTTTTTTTTCATTCTGTGACATCTGCAAGTTTATATTGTGTTTAGTGGATCAACAGAGTTTTTAATGTATATAGATTGATCAAGACCAGTTTATTTTGTTGTTGCTTTGGCATCTCACACTACAAGTTGTGTTTAAACCAATGATGACCGAATCAACAACGATCAGATGCATAGCCGTGTGTGATTCGGTTAGATTCTTGGTGGGTCAGATCTTTGAGCCAAAAACATTCTAGACACAATTTGGATCTCTTTTTTTATTGAGAATCGTGTGATCTGTTATATATTACTATACCACAAAAAGATGATACTTGTATAATGATTATTACATACCTTTTGTATTTTGTTTTTCTGTTCTATCTCTACGTACATTTCATTTCTATCTCTACATAGAAAACAGAGACATGAAAGAAAATTGTGAACAAGAATCGGATTTGACCTCTTAACCAATCATAATGATCCAACCAATGATGGAGATGAACAATAAGACGCCAATGATCACGTTCGTGAGATAATAGATCCACTGTGGATTCTGCTTCACCGTGTTTGTGAATGAGGTTTTCTTGATTGAGTCTTTAGCCATTTTCAATTCGCATTCGCTTTTCCGCATGTTTATCACCTGCAAGCAGATCCATAGCCCATAATTTAGATGTAATGTAACAAAAATTTGATGAAATTATGATTTCACATTCTGTATCAAAATGTTATAACACCTTTTCTTGGCCCATCAAATGCAATTTCAGCTCCTCTGGTTGCTCTTGTGCCTCGTAATTGCGGAAAAGCTCAATAGTGTTCAATGATGGAATATCATCGATAGAAGTTTGGTACGGTTCATTTGAATTACCAACAGTATCAGTACAGCTCGAAGTGTCTCTGCAAGTCTATTAAAAACCAAAAAAGTTGACATGTGAGAAACAAAAACGATACAGATTCTGATGATAAGTGTAAAATGCTTACCATCGAGTCAGTATCACTATCGCTGCTATCATCAGTAAAAACCCCAGTCACAGGTTTTTTTGGCCGATAGTCACTGGAATTCTCTTGCATATATGTCCTTTTATCTACCGAAGAGTCCCCAAAATTTTCAATCAGATAGTTCCGAATAGTCTCTGAGTATTCTTCATCTGAGGCCGAGTAAGGAAATTGTTGTTGCAGGTTGGAATTTCCACCAAACCACTGGCTCTGATTTGTTGAATCATAGTCAGAGAGATGGTTGAAAGATCCTGAATTTCCTTGAAGTGATCGGTCAACCTGTAAAAATAAACAGTTCACGGAAATATCAATTTTTTTGGTCAAAGCCTAGTCAAAGTTAAGAGTGGAAACAAACAGTAACTCACCACAGAACCTGCAGTATTAGTCATATTGGCGACAAAACTAGGAGAGGGGTTATCAAATAGAATGCTCCTGTCGTCACTCTTATATTCAAGTCTGCAGATGACATAGGTCCTCTGTAAAGAGGTAAGCACATAAATTCATCAGTCAAAAGCATTTCAAAAGCTAACTTAACAATCATCCTTGCATAGTTCATAATCATTAACAATCAGATACTCAATAGGAATGGATTGAAAAGAATAATAATACCTTAACTTATTCAACGAGTGTGTAGTGATACTCATGAATAACCCAATTAGACTTGATACCTTTAGAGTTTCTTTCCCTGTGAAACCCTAAAACCCTTTTATGACCAATCTTACCTGGACTTCCACACCAAATCCCCCAGTGATCCTTAACATCCACATGCTTCTGTAAGTTTCCAGAACCCAGAACTCGTACTCCTGCACTGACGATTCCCACTCGAGTACTTGTTGTTTTCCCTAAGAGAGAAGAAATACCACACACCATCTTTCGATTTGATCTTCGATTGGACTGTTACAGAGTTTACAGAAGACCAAACAAAACCCTAATCACCCAAACAACGACTGAATCAGAAGAGCAAATGAAAATTTCAGAAATTTTGCAACTTACATCGCAAGTTCCATGGATCGAAGCTATAGATGTTGACCTCGCTTATGGCTCCATCTACAGCCAATTATTGCCCAGAATTTTGTTATGGAGAGATAGTAACCGACGAGCTCATCGTCGGTCGGACGAAACCCATACCCAACCTAATCCTCCATTTTCACTCCGAAGAAAAATAAAACAATAAAGTTCAAAGGTTTCCGGTTAAAGAGTTTCGCCGGCGGTCACTCTCTCCATTATATATTTTTCTGGTTTGGTTAATTGATTTGGAGGGAGGAGAGAGCGAAAGGAGAGTTTATATAATCCCGGAAATTCATTTTTATTTATTATTTGATTAAATTATATATGTTCGGTTTGATTTGGTTTTTGCTTTCACAGTACCGGTATTATCAATTTCCTTTTTTAAAGAAAGTAGAATTAATATTTAAATATTTTTCTTGTAAAACTAAAATTTCAATCTTGAGTTTGATCTTAATTCTACGTATTAGATAATTTAGATTACAACACACAATGAAAGAGAATTAGGATCTAACAAGTTCATATAATCGGTTCTATGATTTCAATTTATTTTTAATAGAATCGGCTTAGTTGAACCGATTCAACATCACTCCGTGTGTTAGCCAATAATTTAGGCTTAGTTCCGAAGCGCTAAGGCTTAGTCGGGAAGCTTGATGGTGGAAAGGTCAGCCCCACAAACACACTTCACATTCTAAAAAAGACGTAAAATATCTACACAAATTTACTTTTAGAATCCAATCAGTCTTGTAACCCTTCTCTGCTGTTTTTGAAAGCAATTCGACCCAAAGTCGCATACAAAAGATAACTCTCTAGATAATCTTAAGATTAGTTAAACCAAACATCATCAACTATAACCATAAGGGGATTAGAGAAATTTACCCTTTTTACTTACATCTACTCAAAGTTTTCATTTACCAAAATATAAAGCTTAGAGGTCATTCATTATTATTATTACCATGGAGCCGAAGCAGTTGTCTGAAACTCAAGCTCCATATCTTTAATCTCTTGATCAATTGTTTTTGCATATGACTTCGTTTCCACAATCCTTTTGTCAGCTGCTTCCTTGTTCTCTTTCGCAACCAATTCTTGTCTATTCAGCTCCAGAACTTTGCGGTCTAACTCAGCCGCTTCTTCTTCAAACTTCTGCCTTTCGATTTTTTCAGTTTCAATCTTCTTCTCAAGACATTTTCTCTGCTCTGCTTTCTTGGCTCGCCCATCTTGGAGAGACAACACTTTGCTGATCCTTGACTGTGAGGTTTCAACGTTGAAACCGTATTTCTCTAGCTCGGCAAAATAACTACTGAGGCTACTTAGTTTGCTTATGGAAACATTGAGCTGCAGATCTTTGACTTCATCTAATAATCCATAGAAAGCCGCTGTCATACCAACCGCTGCCCATTCGCGGATATTTTCTTTCACCTCGATCAAAGGGCTGAAATGAGGATTTTGTGGTTGTGTTTTGTAAAACTCACTTGTTTCATAAGTATTCCAAAACGGCAGCTTCTTTGCAAATGGCAAAACCATTAGTGCATCCTTTGGTTGAGTTTCTTCAACATCAGCAGCAGAATTGTCCACCACATCCGGGCTCTGATTAGAGGATAGCTTCATGGAGAGAGGCTGATCATCAACATAACCATTTTTACCTGTATCATTAATCTCAGCCTCTGAACCATTACAAATCCCATCAGTTTCATTCAGGCCTGAGTTATGTTTTTCTTCTCTTTTCCTTTTTCTACTCCCATCTTCGCTTTTATCATCCTCAGGAAACTTCTCTCTAGGTGAATCATATCCCAAGCCATTCTGATCCCTCATAGGCTCAAATGTCTTTTCAGTATTGTCTTCTGTTTGTTTCAACTGTGTTACAGGTGAAACAGATTCTCTTGCTACTCCAGTGGCAGCATTAGTGACTCTGTCGCCATTTTCCTTAGGTTTTGTAGCCCTTTTAGGAGTTGTCATTAGCCTAACACCAGAAAAAGAGCACATTGGCTTGAAAGGGGTTTCTTTTACAGGTTCTTGCTCTGGTCCGTTATGCCAAACCCCATCTTCCCACACCATAAAAGGCCTAAGCTCTGAGTGCTGAAATACCAAGTCCTCCTTCGTAGCCTTTACTCTAACCATGTACCGTTTCTCAGAGAGAATCCCTCTCACCAAGCCTTGACACCAACAAAAACCACGAAACACATCAACACAATCCAGCAAGTTATATTCTTCAACTGAGAAAGGAGGCGGTGTAGGCCTAACACGGCATGAATCAACAATCATGTTTGGTTTTGCCTCATCACCGGCATTGCATCTCAAGTCTTTATTGCAGAACTTCACAACGAATTTCTTCTCACCACACTCCTCAATCTCCTTAACTATCATAGCACTAACCCAAGAAACTTCAATCTTATTTATAACAGAACAGTTTACTTCCACTAATGTCCCAGGACTAAGCATGGACTTACTCATTTCCTTACCTTCTGGTCGGACCCATTTCGAACCGGTCCAATCAAGATGAACCCGCAAATGCTTTCTCTCATATTGAACAATGTCTGGTGTGACATCGAAGTAAACCAAATAGTTCTCCTCTTCCAACTTCTTTAACAAAACACCGGTGCACCATACATCTTTGTCTTTTACATCAACCACAGATCCTTCCTCCAAAACGACGTCTTTGAATAGATTCTCCGGCGGTAAAGATCGAATAAAGCTCTGGTCGACGTTTTCACCACGAAGATCTTTAGGTCCTGAATCCGTTGGGGTTTCTTGGAGAATGTCTCTGTGCCCTTCTTCTTCTTCAGAACAGATTTCTACTTGACAATCTTTGATAATCTTTTGCTCCATCTCTGAGAATAAACAATGCCGTAGGTTCATACGCATACTCGGAAAGAAAAAACCCTAAAAACAAAAGTGGAAAAGACGCGCCTTTCTTCTTAAACAGAGAACGCCTAAAACGGAAAACTCTAGTCGCACATCTGAAGTTGGAACAGCTCACTCTTTCCTTTTTAAAACTCTTGAGTTTTTCCAATCATCTTCGTTAAGTTCAATCACTGGGCTCACTTATCAAGCCCATTACGAAAAACAACACCCCGTTTGCTAGGCCCACATTAATCTACTATCAAGCCCTATCGCACGTATAACGCGTGTCTATTGTAATCCAACGTCGTTTCATATGTTGCTTTATTTAGTTAATGGGACCTACCTATACAAAAACAAAACAGGCTTAAACAAACTTGGGCGGTCCGTTTGTTCGAAAAGAAACAAGACAAAACCTTTCAGAAAAAGAAAAAAATCAAATAATAAATTGACGGACATACACTCAATTCAGCAGATGGGGTACTCTCAGATATCTCTGTTTCGTTCACTGTCAAATTCTCATCTTAAAATCTCGTTTTCTGCATCAATGGCGGTGATAATGATGCTTATGCGACTTTAAGCTCGGCTTTTTTTAAGACGTTTGTCTCGTCTTTACGCTTTCTTGTGCTCCCCTCCTCTATTATTTCTTCGTGTTTGGCTTTTTTATCCTGATCCTGAGACTTCTTATTCTTATTGATCATACTTCTTCATCTCCTTAAATGTGCTGGAATTTGAAATGCCGATGATAGTAAAAAAGCCAAAAAGGGAAAACTTTGCTAATTGGGTTTTGTTTGATTTTAGCTTTGGGATGGCGATTTAGCTGATTCGATGAGTGATTTATGGTCGATTCTTAGCTGATTTGAGCTCTTTCTGCTACATCTGGTTAAAGGTAGAATTATTTTTTTCCTGATCGACTTCTGCTGTTAACTGTGTCTTATCTAAAGTTATTTGAATCTCATGTCAGTTGCTTGAACCTTTTGTAACCGAGACTCAAGTTTTAATAAAATTTTGATTCATATTCCTTTTCCTTTTGGGTTTTGTGTTTACTGGTTGAGTGCTTTGGTTTTTCATTCAGTTTTGATAAAGAGCTTTGGTGTTTGATCTGAAACTCTTTACTCTAACAATAGCATACAAAACTTCAAGAGATTTGTTTTGCTTGTGATTTCAGGAATTTTCATTGCCTAGATTGTTAAAGTTTAAGGAGAAGAGAGAAGCTTTCTTGCTTTGGTTAAACTAATGGCTGCTTGGTCACTATCAGTTGGGATGGGATCTTGTTGTCTCAATAATGCCATCACCAGAACATGGAAGTTTCCTTCTGCTAGGTTATTTACTGGTGAGAACAAGACTAAACCTAGATCCGAGACACTGGTAGTTACAAGAAAACGTTTCTTGGGTGATTTTGTTACAAGCGCGTTGCAAAGTTATCGGTTGAGCAAGATTTGTGCTTCAAAGACTTCCATTGAGTTGAGAGAGCAGGTGTCTTCTAGAAACGGTCAGGTCGATGACCTAGAGAAGGTAACATCGTATTTGTTCAGGACAAAATCTGGTGCTCTTGTTAAAGTTAAAGTTGAAAAGAAGAGAGAAAAGTACAGCATCATGGTTTATGTCTCATCTTTGGAACTAAGTGGTGGTGATGACAAGAGTAGACTGGTGATGGTTTGGGGTGTATACAGGTCTGATTCTTCGTGTTTCTTGCCTCTGGATTTCGAAAACTCTTCCCAAGACTCACAAACCCACACAACAGAAACTCCATTTGTGAAAAGCTCCTTGTCCGAGTTAATGCTAGGGCTAGAATTTGATGGTAAAGAATCTCCATTCTACCTATCATTTCATCTCAAGTTAGTGTCAGGAAAAGATCCGGATGGTCTAGAAATGCTGACACATAGGGACACTGAGTTCTGTGTCCCTGTTGGTTTTACTGCTGGTCATCCATTGCCATTAGGCCTTTCTTCTGGTCCAGATGATGACTCTTGGAATTTCGCGTTCTTTTCAAGAAACTCAACGAACGTGGTTTTATGCTTGTATGATGATAGCTCAACCGACAAACCTGCTTTAGAGCTTGATCTCGATCCTTATGTCAACCGAACAGGTGATGTTTGGCATGCTTCAATTGACAACACTTGGGATTTTTTGAGATATGGCTACCGTTGCAAGGAAAATGATGAAGCTGAGCAAATTGTTTTGGATCCGTATGCCACAGTCATTGGTAAATCTGTCTCTCAGAAGTTTCTTGGAAGTTTATTCAAAAACCCTTCTTTTGATTGGGGAGAAGATGTATCTCCGAACATACCATTGGAGAAACTTATTGTTTACCGGTTGAATGTAAAGGGTTTTACACAACACAAATCCAGCAAGTTGCCCACTAATGTAGCAGGGACTTTTTCTGGTGTAGCTGAGAAAGTGAACCATTTGAAAACTCTTGGAACCAATGCTCTTCTCTTGGAGCCAATATTTTCGTTCTCCGAGCAAAAAGGTCCTTACTTTCCATTTCATTTCTTTTCACCTATGGAAATTTATGGACTTGAATCTGCAGTTAACTCAATGAAGGAGATGGTGAAGAATTTACACAGTCAGGGAATAGAGGTACTTTTGGAAGTAGTGTTTACACATACTTCTGATTCTGGAGCACTTCGTGGAATTGATGACAGTTCTTATTATTACAAGGGAAGGGCCACTGATCTAGATTCTAAAAGTTACTTGAACTGTAACTATCCTATTGTTCAGCAGTTGATTCTGGAGAGCTTGCGTTATTGGGTAACCGAGTTTCATGTAGATGGATTTTGTTTCATAAATGCTTCATCTCTCTTGCAAGGCGTTCACGGTGAACACCTCTCTCGTCCTCCCTTGGTTGAAGCAATAGCTTTCGATCCACTTCTTGCAGAGACCAAACTAATTGCTGATTGTTGGGATCCACTTGAAATGATGCCAAAAGAAGTACGGTTCCCGCATTGGAAGCGATGGGCAGAACTCAATACAAGATATTGTCGAAATGTAAGGAACTTTGTGAGGGGAAGAGGCGTTCTTAGTGATCTGGCTACAAGGATTTGTGGAAGTGGTGACATATTCACTGATGGAAGAGGTCCTGCTTTCTCCTTCAACTACATTTCAAGAAACTCAGGACTCTCTCTTGTTGACTTAGTCAGTTTCAGTGGTCCTGAGCTAGCTTCAGAGCTAAGTTGGAATTGTGGGGAAGAAGGAGCAACAAATAAATCAGCTGTTCTTCAAAGAAGGCTAAAACAAATCCGCAATTTCTTGTTTATACAATACATTTCACTTGGAATACCAGTGCTCAACATGGGAGATGAATGTGGAATCTCAACAAAGGGCTCGCCTTTGCTTGAATCACGGAAACCTTTTGATTGGAACATGCTTGCTTCAGCTTTCGGTACACAGATCACACAATTCATCTCCTTTATGACTTCAGTAAGAGCAAGAAGAAGCGATGTGTTTCAAAGGAGAAACTTTTTGAAACCTGAGAACATTGTTTGGTATGCAAATGACCAAACAACTCCGAAATGGGAAGACCCTACTTCCAAATTCTTGGCATTGGAGATCAAAGCAGAGTCAGAAGAAGAAGAAACTGTGTCATTGGTTGAGCTAACCGAACCAAAGAAGAGTAATGATCTGTTCATTGGATTCAATGCAAGTGACCATCCTGCAAATGTAACCTTACCTTCACTTCACGAGGGAAGCAAATGGAGGCGATTGGTTGACACAGCTCTTCCTTTCCCGGGATTTTTCTCAGCCAAAGGAGAGACCATTACAGCAAAAGAAGAGATTCAGCAACAAGTTGTGTATGAGATGAAGCCGTACAGTTGTACTCTTTTTGAAACCATAAACTCTACTCCTTGAAACTCACGTTATAATTTTATTCAATAAAAAAAGAACTCACGTTATAACCTTTGTATATGTTATTGTGTTACATCATATTTCCCATGATCGGACAATTATTAGTTCTGATTCGAGTTGCCCATGACATATGCTTTTAACGGATTTCAAAAGATTACTTTTTATTTTTCTCATTATGTATATGGAAAGAAAATTTCCCTCCAGGATTTAAGAGATTTAAGAGCAGCATAAAGATATAATCTTTATTCATTTTATATAGATAGGATAAGATATGGATGCTTAGGGTTTATAATCTTGCGCAATCACGTAACCGATTCTCTTACTAAAACCCAAAAAAGTTCTTCAAGTGTCTGTGTTTCATTCTCTTTTGTTTTTCTTTGAAAAACTAGTAGAGACGTGATCTGAAAAATGAACAACGGTTGTTGCCTAAATTGTCAGGCTAAAGCAACGAAGAAGAAAATCAAAGGTGAGTTTTTTTTCCCATCAAATGTTTTCTTAATTTATATCACAAATCTGAAAGTTTTCGACTTTCTGATGAACAGAGGAGTCTGATGAAGATGATATGAAACAAGAACAGAAAGTCTCAGAGAATGAGAATCCAAAAACAGATTCCAATGATAAGAAGAAGAATAAGAACATAGTCACATGGCAACAATCAAGTACAAAGAAAGAGAAGAGTCCCAAAAAAAACTTGTTAAGCGAGAAAAAAGATGTTAGCCCGCCTTGTTCCACTGCTAGTTCGATGATGTGCCATGGTGGACCCAATCCTTCAAGCCGGTGGCCATATCTGCATTCCCGAGAGCCCCTTACCCGGCATTTCCAATGGCACCAATATATGGACCATATGGTGGTGGTTGTCCAATTCAACCATACCATTCCATGCCTCGAGCCACCATGTTTAATGGTCCCCACATTTCACCATATCCACTTATGGGTGCTGCTCCTTTCCCCTATAGGAGAACCAGAACATGCATGGATTCTAATCCTATGCAGCGTTACACTAACTATGCAGATAATTACTCGTATTTCTTTTTCTAAGTTCCTCTTAATGAGTCCATGTTTATTTCCTCTGTTTGCTTTCTATAAGAAAGAAGAAACTAATAATGACAAGAGTTGAATGTTTCTATGTAGATTTTTATAAACTTTTCATCAAACGAGAAAGAAATTAGATTATCCTTTGGTAAAGATAATGGAACCAGATTCATGGCTCTACAGTAGGGAAAGATTCATGTAGATTACACAAAATGAAAAGTTTTCAAGTTTGGTGATACAACAACGGTTTAGCAGAATCAGCCACCCCTAGCTTCTCTTCTAGCGGCGTCATGAAGTAAATCAACATCGACTCCATCAGGTGGTAACTGCACGTATCTTACCACTGATCCTCTGATGAAACAGTTTCTCACAGAAAGCTACACAATTCAACACAAGAATCCGTAAGATAAAAATAAATTCAGCAGAAAAGATTCTTGCGAAATCTGTAACTCTTTGAGAAGATTCTTCAAGTGGGATAAGATAAAGAAATTTAGTGCCAAAGATATACCACTATAAGAGCTAAAAGCATTGAAACTGGTTCTGCAAACATATTGCAATCCTATTGTACTTCTGAGTAAACTTGACAAATCGCAGTATACAAGCAGCAATCTCAATCAGAACCACAATAGTTGCAACCTTAACACTTAAGAAGATTGTCATACTTAAGATGGCTTAAACACATATGCAAGAGCCAAGCATTAAGATTCCCCAATTCATCAGTTTCATAAGTGATCTTTTACAGCAAGGAAAACATGTGCCAAGAAAATAGGGAGAGAGACCAAGCCTAACTGGTTATATCTCAACATAATGTAACATCAGAAATCAAAACCACACGTTTTTGCTACTGGATAAACCACTTAAGAACAAATTCAAGCACACACAACAAAGAAAATAGGCCTAGATCAAGATCAAAATCATATCTTTCTCTATCGGAAAAACAACTAAAGAACAATTGAAGCACACACAACAAACATAAATTCCAATAAACCCTAAATTCTCAAACATAACAAAATTGGTTAAAAAGAAGAAAATTTACCATGTGAGGGTACTTGTCCTGGTCAACAACCCTAGTGTTCTCGAGCTTGATATTCAGATATTGATCAACTGAGTGTAGAGTTCCTCTTATGGCTAAATCGTTCTTCAGCTCAACCGTCACTTCTTGTCCAACCAAATCCTTGAAGTAAGAAAAGAACAACTATCCCAAAGAACAATCAAATCTCAAACACCCATCACGACAAACCCTAATTCCCTAGTCAAACCCCAAAACCCGAAATCTCCAGAAAACCCTAAAAATATCTGCTAAAAGAAACACACACCCACGAATAATAACGAAGAAAGAAGAAACCTTTGTTAGGTCAAACTAAAAAAATCTAACATTGAAATTGAGCAAAGATGAAGTAAGCACAGAGCTCGCAGAATTTACCATTTTTTTCCTCTGTTGCTTCCTTCCTGTGCTCGCAATTCGACAAAGAAGTTGAAAACTTGGCTTTGGGTTTGAGGCTTTAGAACTTCTCTCGACTGAAGAGTACCCTAATGATCTGATATACATTCAATGGGTTAACTTTGAATATATGAAACAAAAGCTCTATTTAGGTAACTATTCAAAGACTTTTGTATTGAAATTGTTTATTCAAGTACTATAGGCCTCAAAACGTAAATATTTAAAACTTACGAGTATTCTGGTCACCAGCCAAAACTTAAAAAAGAAAAGATTTACACAAATCTAAATACCTGGCGCATCTATAGGGGCGATTTCTATGCTGACGATAAAGACCAACTCAGTTTTTTCTCAAAAGTCAAAACTTTGCTTAATGGCTTCTCATAGCTATCCAACACTTGGGTTTGGTCTTTCTCAAGAGCTAGGAAGCAACGAAATCATCAAGTTCCGTTTTTTTTTTAATCACTTTCTCTGTTTTAAACATGGAATTTTTCGTTTAGTGATACTATATGCTTCTTCTCTTGTTTGATTCTTATGTCTATGCATGGTTCAGAAGAGTCGGGCTTATGTAGTGAATCCTGGAGGTAGAAAACAGGAGATAATACGAGAAATCTCCTTTAACCTGAAACCTCAACACTTGGAGCCATGGAAATCTTTTAGTGCTTTGAGTAAGTCTAATGAGTTCGATTCAACAATGATGAAGCCTAGGCTCATTGGTGTTCATGGTTTGTATCGTCATCAACTTTTCTTTGGCTTGACTTTGATCAATTTGCAACTGACTTGACGATCATATGCATCATCCTCTGTTCTTTACTTGAATCAAGAATCCACAAAGCCGCTTTTGGATCTCATGGTGGATGGTAACATTCTTTTCTCAAGTATCAGAGCTGAGATAAATGATATGGTCTCTATTGCAACCGAGTTTCATATGTTAAGGAATTCAACAAGATGGAGAAAGCTATCACGGCTTGTCCCGCAGTTTCAGCGGTAGTTCATTCTTCATTAATAACTTAGTAGATCCACAAATCTCAACAATTTGGGTCTAACATTTAGGTTTTGCTCTTTTTCGTTTAGCAGATTCGACAGTGAAGTAGTAATAGAAAATCGGCAGCTACCCGAAGTTAAGCTTGATGCAGATACACAAGCTCCTCCAAAGAGGTATCTAATATTATCTTCTAGCTTTTGGTACTTTTGATCTTTTCCAGTTTCTTAAAGAATATTTCTTTTGATTTCTGACAGTCCAGAGAAAACTAGGCTCAAGCCTTCACCAAAGAAACAGAATCCAAAGATAAAAGATAGAGAGAAAGATCTCCACACAAGAAACCATCTTCATACATGTGAGAGCCTTATCTCTTTGATGTTAGGCAGTGAACAACATAAACAAAACACAATGCTATCTCTAAAGAAATCACGTGGAGACCTCTCGGACTTCTTGACTCAGTTTTCAATTGGCATTGCTGGAACCGGCATGGCTGTGTTCTTCTCTGTGGCCTGTAATGTTGCTTCTAGGAGGGTACCCTTTTGTGAAAAGAAGTTCTTCGACAGTGCACTGAATTTGAGTTTGGTATTACTCTCATGGGCAGTGAGTAGACTCAGGAAGGCCATTAATGGTGTCAATAAGAAAGCAATCAACGAAGAAGAAATCAGGAATAGAGTGGAGAGAAGAATCAAGGAAGTTTACTTCAGAGCTGCAATAGTTATAGCCGTAGTCGCACTTAGGTTTGGTTGAATGTTGTAATCCTGATGATTTGGAGTCATGTTTTTAAAGTCCATTGAGGGCTTTACTTAAACTTTAAATTGTAAATGTGAGGATGTTAAATTAGGGATTTTGTGAGAGTTTTAGAACAACCCAAACCAAAGCTGCAAAGACAAAAAGAACTCTAAATATATCACAATGGGAGAGGCTTTTTATTTTAAACATGAATCTATCTATTATTTGATCTAACAGGAATCTCAAGCTAGTAGAAGTCTCATGAGAGATGAGTCTTTAAATTACTAGAAAACAAACTGAGAATGGTGTGTTTTCTTTTTTTGAAGAACTTGGAATCTGTTATAGCAACTTAGCTCATTACTTTTGATACTACACCTGCTCCAACTGTTCTACCTCCTTCCCTTAGAGCAAATCTTTGACCTGTTAAAATCATCATATAGAAAAAAACAACACGAGTTACTCGAGAAATGGAAGAAACTCAAACTTGGTGGGTTAATAAAGATATCAAAATCCAGAGAATCTAACCTGGCTCAAGTGGGATAGGGAGGATGAGCTCGAAAACTGCAGTGACATTGTCACCAGGCATAACCATCTTCACATTTTCAGGCAATTCTACTTTTCCGGTGACATCCGCAGTCCTCAGATAAAACTGAGGCCTGTAGTTAGAGAAAAAGGCAGTATGACGTCCTCCTTCATCCTTTGTGAGCACGTAAATCTCGGCTTCAAACTTCTTGGCGGTCTTGCAAGTACCAGGCTTAGCAATTACCTAAACAAAACAAAGTCAAATTCAGTAAAAGCTAGTTTTGCAATATTGGTCTTATCACTCTTCTACACCACAATTATCTTGAGCTTACCATTCCACGCTGGATGTCTTCTCTCTTTAGTCCACGCAACAAAAGTCCTACATTATCACCAGCCTAACATATTTGAAAATTTTATCAATATCACATGCCTATAAAGTTTCTATAAAAAAATCTCTCCAAATTGCCTTTACCTGTCCATTGTCCAAAATCTTCTTGAACATCTCAACGCCAGTTACCGTTGATTTCATTGGAGGTCCCTAGAAATTAAATCTTGCAATTAGGCTTAAGAAACTTAACAAGAACAATGTTTAATTGTAGTAGCACCCAGTACTAACTCACCGGACTCAACCCCAATATCTCAACTTCTTCACCTACTTTAATGGTTCCCTGTTCAATACGGCCGGTTGCAACAGTTCCACGTCCCTTTCAAGAAAAAGAAACCCGTGATGGTTTTTCAGAAAAAATTTGAGTGAATAAAATAAAACAAAGGATGTATATTGCTATACCTGAATCGAGAAAACATCTTCCACTGGCATGAGGAAAGCTTTATCAAGCACACGAACAGGGTCAGGTATATATTCATCTACAGCTTCCATTAGCTTCAATATGGCTTTCTTTCCAATTTCTTCGTTCGTACCCTGCAATGCAGACAGAGCAGATCCTCGAATGATGGGAATGTCATCCCCAGGAAACTTGTAGAAGCTGAGAAGTTCTGACAAACAAAACGGTCGATGTAAGAAAGCTTGTACTTTCGTAAAGAAAGAATCTGAATTTGTAATTTCATGACTATAAACCGCGTAGTTCCATCTCTACAAGCTCCAACAATTCTGGGTCATCAACAGCATCAACTTTATTCAGGAAGCATACAAGCGATGGAACTCCGACCTGTGGAAAATCAAAATCTTGGATTGTGGCTAATAATCTTAACTCGTTCGAGTATCTTCAATTGTTTCATCAGATGTAACAGTGCAAACCTGACGCGAAAGCAGGATATGTTCCTTAGTTTGAGGCATTGGTCCATCTGGTGCTGAAACCACGAGAATTCCGCCATCCATTTGTGCAGCTCCAGTAATCATATTCTGAAAATTAGCACCTGGAGCTATGAGATTCAAGTGTTTTATCCAATGATTTCAAACATATTTCATTTACTGATCCATGTTACTCTTGTGTACTAGATTATGATTCCTCCGTAAGGCTTAGAGAAAAATAGTACCAAGCTTAGTCAGAGAGTCATAAGACTTGAACATTAAACGCAAAGAATATGCTATATGTGATGGTGCAACATCAAAAGGAAATATATTTAAGGAGATTTGGATAGTATTTTCAAGAGTCTCATAAACAGCTCTGACATTGATAAAGAATGAAAATATTTTACCTTAACATAATCAGCGTGTCCAGGGCAATCCACATGAGCATAATGACGCTTAGCAGTCTCGTACTCCACATGAGCCTACAGAACCAAGTAGTGTCCAGTAAAAACCATTTCGTTTCTACTCATAAATCGAGATATAGAAGAAGGAGATAACTGCCAACCGTTGCAATTGTAATTCCTCTCTTCTTCTCTTCAGGAGCTTTGTCAATTTCATCAAAGGCAACAGCCTTAGCTTTACCCTCTTCAGCTAACACCTATAACAAATCGAATACACTATTTGTAACTCTAATGTTCGTCATACTTGTGCAGAAATTTGGAAGTAATTACAACTAAAAAAAACTCACCTTAGTGATTGCAGCTGTTAAAGTGGTCTTGCCATGATCAACGTGTCCAATTGTTCCAACATTTACATGAGGTTTTCTGCCAATAATAAATAATGTTTTTTGAAGTAATTTGCAAATAAAGAAACCAAATTTTCCCACTCATCACTCTTTCCCCCACTTTCTAACAATCGAGAAACAGAGAATTAGAATAGAAAAGCAGACAAGTAGTAACACAACAACCCCAAGACAGAATCTGAAGAGTATAGCGAAAGGATAAACTCACGTTCGACTGAAAGTAGACATCGATCTCCACCACGAGGTCGCGTAACTTGAGGAACAGCGATCATCTGCTCCGATCGAATAAGATGAAGTGATAGAATCTCCACATCGCAGATAGATCTGAGAAGAAAAGGGAATAAGTCGTTTTGAGCTAGTGTTTCGAAGAGCTACGGAAGCCATAGGTCGGAGCACAGAAACAGAAAGATCGAAACTTTTACTTCTCGCTCGCCTTGAAGTGGTGATGGGGTTTAAGAGAGAGTTAATTACTCACTCGAGGGTTTTTGTTCTGTTCAATCAAATATATATTTTTATCCGACCCGTAAGCCCATGTTCTGTTCAATCAATCCGGATTTACTTTTATCCGACCCGTAAGCCCATATTACGAGTAGTAGTGGGCTCAGTTATCGCCATTTTTTAACTGATAAACGCAAAGGTAACACACAGAAAATGCGTTCCAAAAATCGCCCGGCTAGGAATATGCAATGTTTTAAAAACCTATACAAAAAAAAAACTACAAGGGTTTGTAAATTTCCCGTTACAAATCTCAACTTCTCATATACACAAAGAGCCATAGTAAGAAAAAGAAAAAAAAAAAAAAAAAAAAACTTAGCTACATTGCATTTTGACCGGAGAGAATTGTACCGGTGAGACGAGCATGATCGGAGAGATTATAATTCTCTGGCCACAATCCTCTCTCTGTTTCTTGCGGAAACATAACCGCTTTATTGACTTTCAATCCAATTGCATCTTCTTCCTTATCTTCTCCTTCATCTTTCTTACTCTCACATTACACTCTCTTTGGAGTTTCCAGGTTGGTTCACCATCGTCATATTCCAAATTTTCTGACATTACATAACAATGCGTGATTAGTTTATACTGAGACCCTTTATTTTTATCGGTTAGTGATTTCAGTTTTCCGCCAACCCTTTTGGTTTATATCAATTTACCTTGAGTTCTTCATAGTCGAAGACACCATTTCCATCAAGATGAGCTTCGAAGCTAAGTCCATGTGGCATACCCGTTAGATTTACCTGCCACAATATGAAATGTTTTATGTCATTATAAAGTCTACTCTGGTTGAACACATTGTAATAATATTAAAGAACAACTTAAGTGATCCTTAGCTAGTGTTTAAGTGAAATGATCTCTAGATGATCAAAAAGTCAAATTTTCAATTAGGATTTGCAAATTTAAACGTTTTGTCAGCGTTTGTGGATGGATAATTGAGGTCTTTCTAGGCAAATATCATGGTAGGCTAGTGAATCACTGTGATTATTTGCCCCAAGAAAAGCAAAGGGAGGAATCAGAATTAAACAGACGCGGTATGGTAATTATGAGGTGATTATAGGTAAAGTGATAAATACCATAGTTCCTGAAGGTCTAACCTTGAAAATGCTGAAAACAGCTTCCACCCAACCGAATATTCTTTTCTATCAAACTCCGCATATGTCTTCCCTGTGGGCTGTGTGGCTAACCCACTGAATACAAAAAAGGAATACGAAAGACAGATAAGGACATGTGTCTTTTCACAACATGATCCGAATTTTAATAGCACGAGGCTGGAGAAGAAAGTCTACCCTATGAGCATCACTGTCATCATATGATGATATAAACCGTTTCATTTGCCCGTAGGCGTTCAAAGCTACGAATTTGCAGGATCACTTAATTGAAATACTCAAAAGCATCCTAGAGATCGAGTCTTGAGCATTCTCTTCTCTATCGCAGGAGGAATATTAAGACTTTCTTCAGACCACATTCATTTATAGCAAGCAACCTTATTAGACTTGGAAGATCACATATATCAGTTTAAACCAGATTTGGAACTATTACTAATATTGACATAATTTTGAGATCAATCCAAACGTAAAAGCATATTTTCAAATCAATTTAAATAGAAACTTTGAAGAGAAAACAACTTGAAGAATGGAGGCAAATCGCCAGAAACTTATAAAAACAGGTAAAAGGAGAGGAAAAAGAAAAAAAAACACACCACTTTAAAACTAACATTAAGCTTTGGATGATGATGATTCTTCGTCGTCATCTTCAATGTCCCAACTTAAATCTTCATCTTCCTCTGCAGCACTCAGACGTTTGCGCAGCTCAGCTCTGTTTGGACTACCACTAGACCGACTTGCTTCCTTGCCATCAATGCTACTCATATCCTCAATCTCGTCCCATCCCAAGTCCTCTTCGGATGCTTGTTGAGCTGATGAAGACGCAGCTACATCTGGTTTAGCTGAGTCTTCGGATGGAGCAGCCTCTTTAGATTCTGGAACCTCCTCGGGTTTGCCCGAATCTTGGATTGGAGCCTCATCAGAGGCAGGAGGAGCAGCGTCAACAGCTGGTTTTGCTACTGAAACTTCCTTGTTATCAGATTCCTTCTTCTCCTCAGAATCTGTATCCGTATTCAAACCAACGTTGCTCACTTCAGTCACTGAACCTGCACTTTTCACTTCATCTTTCACAGTTTCGCTCACACCTCTACCCATATCATTATTCCCCTCAAGTTTCAACCTTGAAACTTCTTTGGTAGCTTCAACAATTTTGTCGCTGCCCTCCTCATCATCATCAATATCCCAGCTCAATTCTTCCTCATCATCCAAAGAGATGGCTCGTTTCACAAGATTAGCCCTTAAATCCTCAGCTTGCTTGAGCTTGTGAACCTTATAGAAATACCTAAACCAGAAAGTCTCATGATCAACCATACTCGGAACAACCTTTTTATACAATCCTTTCATATCTCCATTATCCTCAAACAATTTCTCAATCTCCCCAGCTTTATCATCCAGAGAAAACTCAGATTCCCACTTTTTGTAATCATCTGAATCCTCAGGCTCTTCAGAGTAAGTGCTGAGATCGCCTTGAACAGCACGAACCTGAGCATCGAAACGACTATAGGGTTTCGAACTAAAGCTATCACGACGACCAAAACTCTGACTACTATTGTTATCAGAAGAATCAGATTCATTACCAGCGGCTAAGATCGCTTCTTTACCTTGAGCAATGATCTCAGCCGTACCTTTTAACACAGTGTTCCCAATTTCATCAATCGCATGTCCCACAGTACCAAGCGATCCCTGAGCCACTTCGATCTCCTTCTTCAAACCTGTACCAAATTCTTCGAGATCTCGTCGGTAAGTTTCAATAACGGATTCGGATCTGGTGGCTAGGGTTTTCATAAGACCACCGAAGCTCCATCCACCGTCGTCGTTAGGATCAGATTCATCTGGTTGTTCGTGCTCTTCGCTGTTTTTCGTTGAATCGGATTCCGATTCGGTTTCTGGAAGATCTACGTCGTCCGAGAAGACGGATTTGAAGAAATTCATATCGGAAACTCAGATCTTAGCGATTGGTGCTATAGTTAGGTTTTTCAGGATCGGTGGTGGAATGAATCTGGAGAGTAAATGAAGCGAATTAGCGTCAGAAATAGGAAGATCACAACAAAACTTGAAGCTTCATATATCCCAACGAGAGACGTCACTTCCTTTATCTGTCCAAATTTTTTTGATAAACTTATTAAAATTCGTTTTTTTCTTCTAATAAAGGTAAAATATTTTATTTATATATGAGATCATTTTGAAGTCAATTATGATCAGTTTAGTTAATGGGCCTAAATTGATTAGTTTAATAAATGGGCCACAAGTTGGATCAGTCCAACAAATGACCCAAAACCCTAGAATTCATTCACGTAGGGTTTTTGCTCTTTTCTCCCAAATTTCGATTTCTCCAATCGCTATTGTTGTGTTTAGGTACTGGATTAAGGAGGTTGATAGATAGAGAGAGTCTGTGATGGTGATGAGAAAGCTAGAGTTACCGTTGAGCAAGACGCAGAAGGTTAGGTATGAGAGAGCTATCGACCGGCTTCAATCACTGTCGTCGACGGCAAACTCTGACGCTTCTGTTATCGTCACCGACACTATTCCCGTCAATCACGATGATGCCTTCCTCAAGTAATTTCATCTCATTCTCTGTTCTTGATTGGAATTTTTATCATCTTCTTTTTCACGGTTGGTTTTTGATTGAAGGGGACATGGAACTTCCGAGGTCGATGGTGAGTTGCTAGCAACGGTCTGTGGTGTAGTGGAGCGTGTGGATAAGCTTGTCTATGTACGCACCTTGCGAGCCAGGTTTGGTTTGATTTCTTCACTGGTTATATGCTCTTCGAATTTGTGAATGAAATTGACTCTTTACTCTTAAGATTCAGTAGAACTGATGGTTCAATTTACGTTTAGGTACAAGCCTGAGGTTGGGGATATTGTGGTAGGCCGTGTCATTGAGGTAGATATATTTTTTATTTTTTATTGAAATGGGATTGAGAGATTAGCAAGAACGGTTTCAATCACATTGCGCAGTTGCTGAATTAGTCTTTCACTTATTTAGGTTGCTCAAAAACGTTGGAGAGTGGAGCTTAACTTTACTCAGGATGGAGTACTTATGCTTTCTTCCATGAACTTGCCTGATGGTATTCAGGTACATTTTCATTCCCCTTTTCTTTTGGTATTTGCCATTTGGATGATTCCTGGCTTACCTTGTTTGTTCTTCCATATTGTGTGTCGACTTCAATGATAAAAGTTTCTTGTTTCTGGCAGAGGCGAAGAACATCAGTGGATGAGCTCAATATGCGGAATATCTTTGTAGAGAGTGATGTCGTTTGTGTAAGTCCTGTGATTAATAATGTTCCATCTTTACATATCTTCATATTTGAAGACATAAGCCAACCTGACTAAAAGGTTCCCTCTTTCAGGCTGAAGTACGTAACTTTCAGCACGATGGTAGCTTGCAACTACACGCCAGAAGTCAGAAATATGGGAAGGTTGGTTCTGATCTGGCCACATGGTTATAAAGTTTATACCTAGTCTCTTTGTCTAAACATTGATTAATCCATGAATCTCTCTACAGCTAGAGAAGGGACAGCTTCTGAAGGTTGATCCTTACTTGATTAAGAGAAGCAAACAACACTTTCATTACATAGAAAGTCTTGGGATTGATTTGATTATTGGCTACAATGGTTTCATATGGGTTGGAGAACATGTCGAAGTGAGAGATCCTATGATGATTGATGATCAAAAAGATGATGAGATGATCTCACCCTCCACCAAGAACACAGAAAAAGAGCAAAGCCATACTCCGCTCGAGACTCGGCAAAACATATGCAGAATTGGGAATGCTATACGCGTCTTGTCTAATCTAGGCTTCACCATGACTCTAGAAGTAATCATGGAGATTGTCAACCTCAGCAACTCAAAGAACATCGACATACATGACATGCTTGGATCAGAGTTTCACGTTGTGGTCGCAGAGAATGAAGCTGAAAGAAGACGTGAAAAGAGGAAAAAGTGAAATGCCCTTTTGTCGCCGAATCTTTCAACAGAGTTGTAACGTGTGTTAGATCATATGGGCTTGTTTTGATTCAACTAATATTAAAAGTTCGAATTTGAAATCTGATTTTTGTTAGTATTTATTAACATTAGATATCAGAGAAGGAAGATTATGGTTTAATCGCGTTATGTTTTTGATAGACAGCTTTCTTCTTAGATTCATCAAATTTAATCTGTATTGATTTTTGTAGCTAAAAGTCGTTGTAATGATTTACAGAAGTAGAAACAAAACAATAAAAAGATTCGCTCTCTTTTTGGGTCTCGGAGAAGAATATTTATGAAATGACTAAACTACCCCAGGAGAGACCGAATAATCCAACAATTACCAAACCTCTCCTCTGGTTCTCGAAAGAGTATTTTACAGCCAATTTCTCCGTCTCTCTTCTTCCCCTTTCTTCAGTCTCTCGCTCTCTCCACACTCCTTAAACAATATTCTTCTTCGATCTCTCTCGCTCTCTCTTTCCCTCGCTTCGTCTCGTCGTTTCGCTACCGATCTCCTCTCCCGCGGTTTCTATTCCGGCGCCGTTATCGTCTTCGTCGAAGGTCAGTTTACGGCTTTTTCTTAATCCCTTTTGGTATACTCGTAATTGTTACTGGTTGAATGATCATATGAAAAATATGGGTTTTTTTCGATTCAATGACGGTTCTAAATTGCATTACAATTAAGCACTCAATCAGATTGTAGTACGCTTTAGATTTGAGGAATCTCTATACGTTTACTAGGAAAAAAATTTGCTTTTTTGGCGTTTTTCTGGGATTTGGGCGATTGAATTGCGGGTTTCTGAAAGTTACAACTAGGAGTTGAAATCATCTTTTGTTTGTATGTTTACAAATCAGTTTAATTTTTCTTTACGAATATGTGATTTTGGTCTAATATCTTTGTTACTTTAAATAATTTTGCATGTGAACAACATCGCATCTATATTATACAATTTTCTGTTTGATTAACTTAAATTGTTCGTGTAATGGATGAAAAGGTGACAAGTATGGTTGAAAAGCAAGAAGAAATGAATGTTTGTGGTGTCAATGGTGACAAAGTTGGAGCCTTTACAGTGTCACCTCAGGAAAAAGGAAGGAAAAACAAGAGAAAATTAGCTGATCCTTCTCAACCTAATGCTGCTTCTCTTACTGAATTCCCTCCGTATGAGTTACCTTCACTGAAATCTCAGAACCATTTGAGCAGCAACGGTTCGGTTGGGGAAGTTTCTAATGAAGATTCTGAATCTGTCGGATGGGATGATCCATTGGCCTGTCATCTTGAAGATTTGTTGTCATCAAATTTGCTCACGCTCTTCCTTAATGCAATGAAGCAGCTTATTGATTGTGGCTATACTGATGACGATGTTATGAAAGCTATTTCAGGCAGTAGGCTCTACTGTGGAGGCAATGATCTTGTGTCAAACATTGTCAATAACACTTTGAGTATTCTCAAGAATGGAAACGAAGGTGATGGTTCAAGAGACTATGTGTTTGAGGATATACAACAGCTTGTCGCGTATACGTTGGTAGAAATGATAAGTCTTGTTAAGGAGGTTAGGCCGTCCCTATCAACAGTTGAAGCTATGTGGAGGCTTTTGATGTGCGACTTGAATGTCATGCAAGCCTTTGAAGTTGAAGATGATGGATTGGTGAGATATCCAGGTCTCAATTCGAGTACTGAATCTCTTGGTTCTGAGTCTAATCCTCCAAACTCGAGTAACCCAGATAACCCAAAGCCTTCACAATCCAATGCACAAAGCAATCGGAGTGAGACACTCAAATTTGGAAACTTCCCTAATATACCCAACTCCAGAAAAACTCATACTTGTAGAGTAACATCAGGAAAAGAAGTATGCTCATGTCACACTGTTTCTTGTGAAGGCATTAGAAGTGCATCTTTTACTCTAGTCTCTGATGAAAAATTGGTATCTTGTCGAAAAGGCCGCACTAAAAAGGAGATACCCATGCTTCGGCAAAGGTCACATGTGGAGAAGAGTAGGACTTACAGCAAAGGCAGTGGCTATAAGGCCGCAAAATTTGCATCAGTTGGCAGCTTCCTTTTAGAGAAAAGAGTCAAATCATCTTCTGAATTGATGGCAAGAAATTCTTCATCAAAGATAACAGCAGAGATTGGGGTGAAAGTTTCATTAGCTGAGGATAGCGGCTGTTTTGTACGAAAGAACAGTTCTAAGTCGGATTCACCTGTGGTGGTGGTAGATGCAAAGGGCTATATAACTGCCTTACCTGGTACTTCTGCCACTTCGGTAAAATCAGCTTCAAAAAAAAAGTCTGGTTCTGAGTCTGTAACTCTGGTACCATCAGCTTCAGAAAAGAAGTCTGGTTCTGATTCTGAAGAAAAGGCTTCTGTGTCTGCAAAGCTAGCACCAGATTACTACGTTGGGATCCCATATGATGCAACTTTGGGTATATATGTTCCCCGGGATAAAAAAGATGAATTGGTTTTAAAGCTAGTTCCCCGAGTGAATGATCTGCAGAATGAACTGCAGGTCTGGACTCACTGGGCTAATCAGAAGGTAAAAGAAGCAACTGGTAGACTTCTTAAGGACCAACCAGAGCTTAAGGCACTACGGAAAGAGCGAGAAGAGGCAAAACAGCACAAAAAAGAGAAGCAGTTAATGGAAGAAAACACTAGGAAAAGGCTGACTGAGATGGAGTTTGCGATGAAGAATTCGACCAGCCAGCTTGAAAAAGCTAACAATGCTGTTTGCAGGCTCGAGGTGGAACGGTCTTTACTGAAGAAAGAATTGGAATCTGCTAAGATAAAAGCTACCGAGTCTGCTGAGAGCTTGAGAGAAGCAAAAGAGAGAGGGCAAACATCATTGAAGGATAGTCACTCTTGGGAAGGTCAAAAGATTCTGTTGCAGGAAGAGCTCAAGGGTCAAAGGGACAAGGTGGCAGTGGTACAGAAAGAAGTTGCCAAAGCAAAAAGTCGCCAGAATCAAATTGAGGTTAGCTACTTTTGTAGACATAAGCCTTTGCCCATGATGTATATAGTTAGCTACCAGCAATTCACCATATTTATCATCTCATATGCTAACATCCCTTTCTTAAGATTCTTATTTTCTAGTAACGATTCTATCCTTTGGCTACATATATATCGCCTTTTACATTGTTACGTATAAGGAATGTGAAAGGTTGAAGGAAGAAAAAATGTTTGCATCGTGTTTTTAAGTTTACTGCATCTTTCTGGTTCGAAGTAGCTATAGTAATGAAGTGTATAATATCAAGAGTTTTGTTGATTGCAGTTGCAATTGATGATAACTAACAAACATTCCATTGCAGGTAACTTTGAAACAAGAAAAGACAGCGAAAGGGAAACTCAGTGCTCAGGCTTCATTGATAAAGAAAGAAAAAAAGGAAGTTGAAGCACTTGGAAATGCGGAAGAAGAGCGGATCAAAGCGAAAGCAGAAACCGACGTGAAATATTACATAGAAAACATCAAAAGACTTGAAAGAGAGATCTCAGAGCTGAAATTGAAATCAGAGTACTCGAGGATAGTGGCACTGAAGAAAGGCGGAAATGACACAAAGGCAACAAAAAGGGAGAATCTTGGGATGACGAAAGTGAAAAGAGAAAGAGAATGTGTGATGTGTTTGTCTGAAGAGATGAGTGTGATATTTTTGCCTTGTGCTCACCAAGTTCTTTGCTTTAAATGCAATCAGCTTCATGAGAAACAAGGAATGATGGATTGTCCTTCTTGTCGAGGGACAATCCAGAGGAGGATTCAAGCTCGTTTCGCTCGAGCCGGGTAAAAGCTTTTTTCCCAGTTTAAACTTACTTATAGAACAGTCTCTCTTCTCTCTCTCTGGAGAACACAGCTTTTGTTGAAAACTATCTTGGCTTTTGCTTTTCTACTTTGAAAGGTCAACGCTTTTAAATACTAAGCCAGTTCAAATACGAAATTGGCTTATCTCATGGTATTTAACAGTTTCTGCTCTCCTTATTTTCTCTATTACCATTTCTCTTATATAATCACTTTTGTTTTTTTAAGAAAAAGCTTTACGAGGAATATAGAACTAGTACAGCAACTATATACAGTTTGATAACAAGCTACTCAAACTTAATTAACGTATTTAACGTATTCGTAACATCGTAAATTATACATTATATATTCATAACTACACCTAGTTAATTATAGCTTGTTGGTTTATGATGTTTATGATAATCCTTTTTCTGAATTCGACATTTGTTAAAATGAGGGTGATATTTTTGTGCAGTAATTAGTAAATGTCAATAAAACAAAATATAGAATAACCAAATTTTGATTTTTGGTAGATTGTTAGTGAAAATTCATTGACTAGTATATACTATAGTCTGGGACATTTCCAGGTATCTTTACAAATATTAAATAATCGACCCCAAGAATGAAAAGTGTTTGGGTCACAATGAAAGATTTGATACTATGGGACGTAAAAGAAAGATTTATAATATATGAAGCGCGCCAATGCAATGTACAAAAATAATACGGATAAGCTCATTTAATTTTATCTTTTTTATATTCACTGCAATGTAGAAAGTAGAAAAGTTTTGGCGGATGAAAAAGTCAAGAAGATATTAACGTTGACCAAAAAAAAGAAAGAAGAAGACATAAACGAAAGAGAACGAAGACTTCGTAGCGGAGAGGACTTTGTGGATTTATTCATATCGTTGGAACCTCTCATTGTATGAAATTAGGGTTTATTTCCAGGTAAATCCCCCTTTCTATTTGCTTTTTCTCATGCTTAATGATTGATTTCCCCCTTTTTTGTTACTTGTCTCCCTCATCTCCGATTTTGAATTTTCTGTGTTTTATTCTGTAGCTAAATGCGATTTCATCTCTCTGGTTCCATATTCTTCCTCCATTGCTGAGTTTTTAAGGTCTCCTTCTCCATTTGGACGTATTTCTGGGAACTACTGGGGATCCTTATTCTCTATACTCGCGATCGTCAATTTCAACTGTGTGAACCCTTTGGCGGGAGTTCATCGGAAAGATGAAGCTTCAAGTCCGAGTCGTAGAAGCGAGGAATCTACCGGCCATGGATCTCAATGGCTACAGCGACCCTTACGTCAGATTGCAGCTGGGAAAACAGAGGTCACGAACCAAAGTAGTGAAGAAGAACTTGAACCCCAAATGGGCTGATGATTTTAGTTTTGGAGTTGATGATTTGAACGACGAACTCCTCGTCTCTGTTCTTGATGAGGATAAATACTTCAATGATGACTTCGTCGGCCAGGTTAAAGTTCCAGTTTCGCTCGTTTTCGATGCAGAGAATCAGTCTCTTGGCACTGTTTGGTATCCTCTTCAATCTAAGAAGAAAAGCTCCAAAAAGGATTGTGGTATGTTCTCTCCCTCATGTTTCTTTCTTTGACTACATTGAGACGTCTCTAGATGTGGAAGGTTCATTTTTGTTTTGATCTATCTTGTTCAGGTGAAATACTGCTAGGGATATGTTTCAGTCAGAAGAACTCGGTTCTTGATTTGAATTCTAATGGAGATAACGCCTCTGCTTCTAGGAGTCCCAACTTGGGAGTGGATTCCCCTGATCCCTCCACTTGTGCATCTCCTTCTAGATCAGATGATGTTTCAACATCTTCCAAGGACGATAAGTCTATTGTGCAGACAACCTTTGCGGGTCGAATCACTCAGATTTTTCAGAAGAATGCTAATGTCTCCACACCTACACAGTCTATTAGTAGGAGCATTGACGCATCTGACACATCTGAGATCTCTAGATCAGTCTTTTCCCTTGACCTGTGTGAAGATGAGTCATCTTCTGCTTCCTTTGAGGAACTTATGAAGGTGATGGAGTCGAAAGATCAGGGAAGTGAACCTCCTAGTAATCTACCTGGTGGGATCGTTGTGGACCAGTTGTTTATGATTTCCCCATCAGATCTTAACACACTGCTTTTCGGACCCGATTCAAGTTTCTATGCATCATTAACTGAATTGCAAGGGACCACAGAAGTTCAGATTGGACCATGGAAAACAGAAAATGAAGGCGAGAGCGTTAAGCGGGTTGTAAGCTACCTTAAGGCTCCAACCAAACTTATTAAGGCTGTCAAAGGCACAGAGGACCAGGCATACCTCAAAGCGGACGGAAAGGTTTACGTTGTTTTCTCGAGTGTTGCCACTCCAGATGTTCCATTCGGAAGTACCTTCAAGGTTGAAGTGCTTTACTGCATCAGTCCTGGGCCTGAGCTGCCATCTGGCGAACAATGTTCCCGTTTGGTAGTTTCATGGAGACTGAATTTTCTTCAGAGCACCATGATGAAAGGTATGATAGAGAATGGAGCCCGACAAGGTCTAAAAGACAACTTCGAACAGTATGCCAATTTGTTGGCTCAAAATGTAGATCCCGTGGATTCGAAGGATATTGGACTGAACAAGGAGCAAGTTCTCTCTTCCTTGCAAGCTGAGCCTCAATCAGACTGGAAATTGGCAGTGCAATATTTTGCCAATTTCACTGTGTTCTCTACTTTCGTGATTGGTGTTTATGTATTTGTCCATATTATGTTTGCCTTGCCCAGTGCAATCCAAGGGCTTGAATTTAATGGCCTAGATTTACCGGATTCAGTTGGGGAGTTTGTTGTTAGTGGGATTCTCGTTCTTCAGTGTGAAAGAGTATTGAAATTGATTTCCCGTTTCAGGCAGGCAAGAAAACAGAAAGGTAACATCCTTGAAGATACATCATCGATCATTTCATATTCTTTCTTCTGGCCTTTCATTGGTGACCTGCTGTGTGTATCTGACTGATCATTAACTGTCAAATCTAATTATAGGCAGTGATCATGGCATCAAAGCAAATGGAGATGGTTGGCTGCTAACTGTTGCTCTAATTGAGGGGGTAGATCTAGCAGCTGTAGATCCAAGCGGGCATTGTGATCCATATATTGTATTTACTTCCAATGGGAAAACGAGGACCAGCTCCATAAAGTTCCAGATATCTAATCCTCAGTGGAATGGTAATGGTTGCTCAAGCTGACTTTTATCCACTTGTTGCTTAAATTCTTTGATTTGTCATCATAAGTTTTTTGAGGGTTGGAATCTTGTTTGTGCAGAAATATTTGAATTTGATGCGATGGCTGACCCTCCTTCTGTCCTGAATGTTGAAGTTTACGATTTCGATGGACCTTTTGACGAGGCTGTTTTACTGGGCAATGCAGAGATCAACTTTGTGAGATCTAATATATCTGATCTAGCAGATGTTTGGATTACACTTCAAGGGAAACTGGCTCAGGCTTGTCAATCCAAGCTGCATTTGAGGATTTTCTTGGATCATACAGGAGGTGGGGATGTTGTTAGAGACTATTTAAATAAGATGGAGAAAGAGGTGGGCAAGAAGGTATGTGGCTACTACTTTATTCTCTCAATCAACATTTAAACTGCTATTGTTGGTGCGTGTTCTTTATCTGCCAAATGGTAATTTTCAGATGAATGTGCGGTCTCCTCAAACAAATTCAGCTTTTCAGAAGCTCTTTGGTCTCCCACAAGAAGAATTTCTCATCAATGACTTTACATGTCACTTAAAGCGGAAAATGCCTTTGCAGGTGAGGATATCTTGATGTACATCACGTGTTTTGTAGTATTCAACCACGTCCTCTTTATCATCTCTTTTTCTTAGCAATGAAGAGAGCATAACAACACTGTATTTTGGTTTGCTTCTGCAGGGTCGTCTTTTCCTGTCCGCAAGAATTGTTGGCTTTTATGCAAGCCTTTTTGGTAACAAAACAAAATTTTTTTTCCTGTGGGAAGATATAGAAGATATTCAAGTGCTTCCTCCCACTCTTGCCTCAATGGGGAGTCCAATTGTCGTCATGACTCTCAGACCAAGTAGAGGAAAGGACGCGAGGATTGGTGCAAAGACACAAGATGAGGAAGGGAGGCTTAAATTCCATTTCCACTCATTTGTGTCTTTCAATGTGGCACAAAAGTAAGTGCCAAGTCTTCCTCTTTCCCCGATGGTTTATTTGTTATTTGTGTGCTCCTCTTATCAACGTCCTAGATTTTCTGTGCCCCAATCAATATGCTTAGTCTAACTTGGATATGCCTATTTTCTCATCTTAATACGAAATCGGTGCATTGTTGTAGTATTAGCTGCTTTTGTTAGACATGTTCAGAGGATGCCTGTTTACTACCTATCAAGAGTTTCTCCCATAGTACAAGTTAACAAGTATTATGATAAAATATAGACTTTTGACTTGTTTTGTGCTTATAGGACAGTAATGGCTCTGTGGAAAGCAAAATCCTTGACTTCAGAGCAGAAAGTGCAAGCTGTCGAAGAGGAATCAGAGGAGAAACTCCAAAGTGAAGAGAGTGGTTTGTTCTTGGGTGTTGATGACGTGCGATTCTCCGAGGTCTTCTCTTTGACTCTTCCTGTTCCAGTGAGTTTTTCTCTTTTCATTGTTAAGCATTTGTGGTTTGGAAAATGTGGTACAAGTTTCTATCTAGATTTTGGCAAGAATGTATATGATGAGTTTTGAAGTTGTCTGACGCATCATTCTGATAACTCTAGGTAAGTTTCTTTATGGAATTGTTTGGTGGGGGTGAAGTGGATCGTAAGGCAATGGAGAGTGCGGATTGTCAGAGCTATTCATGTAGCCCATGGGAGTCAGAGAAGGCTGATGTGTATGAGCGGCAGACATACTACAGAGATAAGCGAATATCACGTTATAGAGGAGAAGTAACAAGTACACAGCAAAAGTCCCTAGTCCCAGATAAGAATGGGTGGCTTGTAGAAGAGGTCATGACTTTCCATGGAGTTCCACTGGGTGACTATTTCAATCTCCATCTTAGATACCAGATGGAAGAACCGGCGTCAAAACCAAAGACAACATTGGTGCGAGTATACTTTGGGATTGAATGGCTAAAGAGCACTAGACATCAGAAAAGGGTGACAAAGAACATCCTTGTAAATCTACAGGATAGGCTGAAGATGATATTTGGATTCCTGGAGAAGGAATATGGCAGCAGACAACAACAGCAAGTAACATAATATACATATACATAGCCTTTGGTCTGAAAATGGAGGCCTCGAAGTTACTCATTCCAGGTTGAAAAGAGTTGGTGGGAGGTTGCGATTGTATGCACATAAGCACCCAAATGAAGCGAGAGTGTAAATTGAGGTGAAGCTCAAGATTTGCTTAGTGCCACTTTTTTTTTTATTCTTTGTTTTATTTGCATCTACTGCTTCTTTATTTATTTGTTTGTCGTGAAAAGAGCAGAGTTTGTGATTATGTTGATACTCTGCCTAAACTTATTCGAAACTGATCTAATCATAGTCAGTTTCTTCTTGGGCTTGGTTTTTGAAAAATACTTAAAAGCCCGTTTAAGGCCATTCTTTAATCCTGTGTAAAATTTATTATTTATTAAAATTGCTAGATGATACATTGGTTCTGTCTGGTAAAGAAACTTGTTGTTTTGGATAATTCTAAAATTTTGTTGTTTTTCATTTTATCATTTAACAAGAGAATAAATTGACGTGATGTATTGTATGCCGTATTGAAATTTGCTTTATGTGGAGAGAAATAATCCAATAAATTAGTATTATTACGGTATAAGTAACCCAGATTTGACCATTACGGTGGAGATTAGATATTTAAATTAAAGGATGTATTGAATTAGGTATTTGTGATGATTTTAATTTAAATGAAATTTGAGAAGATTTGATTGAATTATACTAGTGAATTAGGAAATTTGTTATTAAATTTTTTCAATTCTCACCTAAAATGTTGAGATTGTCTAATTTTAACCCTCTCTATTCATCCACTTTTTGTAATTTTGAGAAAAATATATTTATAAATTTGAGAAAAGGTACTCAAGAATTAGGAAGTCGGGCCGTATATAATTGAAATACAATAAAGTAAGTAATAAGAGACCCATGATTATCCAAATATTTAAATTAAATGATAACGTAAAGTCTGTAAAAAAAATGGCGGAAAAAATGGCTTGGTGAAAATCGCTTTCTCTGGAAAATCAAAGGCGAACGGGTAAGAGAAGTAGACGAGACGACAAAAAAAAAAAAAAAAAAAAAATTAGAGAGAGAGAGAGAGAGAGAGTTGTTTGTTTGTGTTGATATTATCAGCTTTCGATTGAAGTCAAACTGTACTCAGAGTTTTTCATCCGTAGAAATAGAGATCCATCGGATTTCATCATCGGATGTTATTTCTGTTCGTCGGTGGTTATCGGCGGAGATGCTCCGTAGTTGAATCAGGGGTGTTAGTGGCCCGTGAGGCGGACGGTGATGACGGTGGCGGTGGATGATCGAGAAGCGATGTTCGGTTTTATAATTTTTTCTTTGGTTGTGAGTTAGTTGCTCGTAGTGGTTACTCTCTCTTAGTTTGTGGTAGAAGAAGATGATTAAGAAGGGGAAAGGGAAGAACAGTGGCTTGTTACCAAATTCCTTTAAGATTATATCTTCTTGCCTTAAAACTGTATCGGCCAACGCTACTAACGTTGCGTCGTCTGTTCGTTCCGCCGGAGCCTCCGTCGCTGCTTCAATATCCTCTGCTGAAGATGATAAAGATCAGGTCCCTTTATTTTTATTATTTTTGTTGGCAGTTATTATTTGATGTTTGTGCTCTTGTTCTGTTTAGTTTTTTTTTTGTTGCTATTTTGTTACATGATTTTAAAGCTAGGACGTATTTGGGATAGTTTCCTGTTTTGAACAATTAGTGAAATAATGGTTGGTGGCTTATTTCATCTCGTATCCTAGCTTTAGTTGCCGTGTCTGGAAAGGATTGAGATACATAGGCTGAGTAACAATTTTCAAGTGCTTCTTTCTGATTTCAGATTATGTGTTAAGAGAATGTTAGTTGTGGTTGGTAAATTGCTGAATTAGGTGTCTTGTTCCTTTTTCTTGTTGGCACTCAGTGGATATGCTTCTCTTGCTAAATAAATTTTGATTCTTTTTTTGGTGGTTTTTGTAGTCGCTTTCTTCCCTTGTTTCTTTAAGAGGGAGAGTCAATAACTCCTTTTTTCCTTTCAGATGGACTACTTTGTACACAAATATCTGAATTTTGCTTTCATGGGCAGGTGACATGGGCTGGCTTTGGCATTCTTGAACTGGGTCAACATGTCATCAGACATGTTCTCTTACTCGGTTATCAGAATGGCTTTCAAGTCTTTGATGTTGAGGATGCCTCTAATTTTAATGAACTGGTCTCTAAACGAGGTGGCCCAGTATCATTCTTACAGATGCAGCCATTACCTACGAGGTCTGGTGATCATGAGGGTCTTAGGAACTCACACCCTCTTTTACTGGTCGTTGCTGGGGATGACGCAAATGGCACTGGTTTGGGTTCATTAGCAAGAGATGGTAAATCAGACTCTAAATCCGGAGATGCCATCAATTATCCTACCACTGTTCGCTTTTACTCCCTTAGGTCCCACAGTTATGTATATGTCCTGAGATTTCGCTCATCTGTTTGCATGATTAGATGCAGCTCCCGAGTAGTCACGGTTGGCCTTGCAACTCAAGTGAGTATTATTGTGCTTTTCTTATGATAAAGTTCTTCCATACCAATAGTACGTTAATCTTATTTGATTGAGAAGGTAAGTGCTTGGTATTTGTTCTTGAGACCAAATGAACCATGCTTGTAGTGTGCGTAGTTTTTATATGATGGTATAAACTTATACTTACAGTGTAACAGATTTATCTTTTGTTCTTATGTCTTACACTTATGGTTTCCATTTGGTGTGTGCAGATATATTGCTTTGACGCACTTACTCTGGAAAATAAGTTCAGTGTTCTCACCTATCCTGTTCCTCAGCCAGTGAGACAAGGGACAACCAGGGTTAATGTTGGGTATGGTCCTATGGCTGTAGGTCCAAGGTGGCTTGCATATGCGTCCAAAATTTCCATGACCATGAAAACAGGGCGCCTAAACCCACAGAATTTTATTTCTTCACCCAATCTCAGTCCAAGTACATCAACAGGTGGAAGCAGTTTGATGGCCCGTTATGCCATGGAGTCTAGCAAGCAGTTAGCGAATGGATTAATCAACCTGGGGGACATGGGATACAGAACATTGTCAAAATACTACCAAGATATGCTCCCTGATGGATCTACTTCTCCAGCATCACCAAATTCAATCTGGAAAGTTGGTGGGGTTGTTGGATCAGATGCAGAGAATGCTGGAATGGTTAGTGTTATTCTAGATCTGAACATTGTGATCACTTCGTTTTCATTCTATTGTCTTATACTAGAGTCGTCTAGCAGTCATTACTAAGGTATGGCAGCTGTATTTCAAAGCACAATTCCACTTTACCTGGGTTGGGTTCCTGAATCTAAGATCTTAATCATAGCCACTTTGTTCAAACTTTGTTCTCTTGCTACTGTTGTTTTATTGCCAGATTGTGATAGGATTTGAATGGTCGTCCAACAGGTTGCTGTTAAAGATCTTGTTTCTGGAGCTTTAGTATCACAGTTCAAGGCTCACACTAGTCCTATCTCGGCACTCTGTTTTGATCCTAGTGGAACTCTATTGGTTACTGCTTCAGTGTGTGGGAACAATATCAATGTCTTTCAGATCATGCCATCTCGTTCACATAGTGCACCTGGTGACCTAAGTTATGAGTGGGAATCTTCTCATGTACATCTCTACAAGCTGCATAGAGGGATCACTTCGGCTGTTAGTATACATTTAAGTTGACATATGTCCTTTTCTTTTCAATATTTTCTTTTTTCTTCATTTGATTTTTTTTGCTCTTGTTAACAGATTGTTCAGGACATTTGCTTTAGTCAGCACAGTCAGTGGGTGGCTATTATTTCATCCAAGGGTACTTGCCATATATTTTTTTTAAACCCGTCTGGCAGCGACGCCGCATTTCAACCTTGCGAGGGTGAGGAGCCTGCCCGACTTCCAGCTTCATCCTTGGCATGGTGGTTTACTCAATCGTTGTCAAATAGTCGGCAGTCTTTATCGCCACCACCAGCTGTTGCCCTTTCTGTAGTAAGCAGAATAAAGTATAGCAGTTTTGGGTGGCTTAACACAGTAAGCAATGCTGCCACCACTGCAACTGGAAAAGTTTTTGTACCATCGGGTGCCGTGGCTGCTGTTTTTCATAAATCCGTTTCTAATGACCTTCAACAGAACTCCTGGACTAACTCGTTGGAGCATATCTTAGTCTATACTCCATCAGGCCATGTGGTGCAGCATGAACTTCTGCCATCAGTTTTCACAGAATTACCTGAAAGTGCTTCAAGAGTGCAAAGAACATCACATGTTCAAGTTCAGGAGGATGATTTAAGGGTCAAAGTTGAGCCTATTCAGTGGTGGGATGTATGTAGAAGGTCTGACTGGCTGGAAACAGAGGAACGACTTCCCAAAAGTATCACTGAAAAGCAAAACGATCTAGAGACAGTGTCAAATAACTTGCCAAGCCATGAGGATGCATGCCCTCTTTCCCTTGACAACATCAGCCATTTTGGTGAAGATAAGTATCTGGAAACATGTTCTGAGAAGGCCTCTGAAAGATCCCATTGCTATCTTTCTAACTTTGAAGTAAAGGTTACCTCAGGGATGCGACCAGTGTGGCAAAATTCCAAGGTATTTTTTTTGGGTCAAAAACTCTCCTTATCTTGCTTATAGCTGTACTTGTCTCTCGATTTTTACTTTCTTAATGTGGTGCTAGATTTCTTTTCGTGTAATGGAATCTCCAAGAGATAATAGTTCCACTGGTGGAGAGTTTGAGATAGAAAAGGTTCCTGCCCATGAACTTGAAATAAAACAGAAAAAGCTGCTTCCTGTTTTTGACCATTTCCACAGCACCAAAGCAACATCGGAAGACAGGTAACCCAAAATGTTGGACAAATTTTTACTGTGTCCTCTTGAATTATGCATTTCTTTGACGAAAGTTTCTTGTTGGACAAGAATTCTAAAGTGTGATTGTTTATTTACAGCAAGTGCATTCTCTTTTCCAAATACTTTTTACATCCGCAGAAGTTTTCTTTGATCTGTATATCTTATGCTTTGAATCATGGAACGTTTGACATAGGTTTTCCATGAAATGTTATAACACATCTGCATCGGGATCTCATCAAGTCAACGGAAAGATATGCCAAGATATAATCAACTGTCACTCTAAGCCAGGATCAGTCGAGTCTGCTGAAAGTTCTGAAGAGGGTAACTTATTATTCCTTTACTTAGTAATTATCAATGAGTTTGTTCATCAGTTCTACAGATATAATATTTCTGAGATAAGAGATTAAAGTAGGTGTCGATTTCCTTTCAAGCCATGTGCGAGTAACCCTTTGGTTTAATGGAAATAGGTTCATCAAAACAGATGGAGAATCGCAATGATTTGGATCATATGAGCAACTCATTCAAGTCTTCTTTAACCCTGTACCCAACAGTAAATGGGATCCACAAGGAAATAGAGAAGAGCAACACAAATGGGTGGATTGAGAACCCCGTAACAGCCAACCTCTCTACACTCAAAGAAACCCGGATCACAAATGGATTTACCACACCACCTGTTCACACTGATACTACTGTCAATGAACAGATGCTTTCTACAGGAAAACCTCCTATGAACTTTGGTTTTACTTTGCGTGAGGAGCACTGTAAAGCAGTAGGAGATCCAAAAGAAGAACACCTGAAAAAGAAGTTAGTTGAAGTTACCAATGGTCATCATCTAAACGTCAACAACAACACAGAGAAACTACAAGGAGATGAAATGGTATGTGGTATGGTTTCCTTTGTAGGCGATTAAATCTCTCGGAACCACAATCACGCCCTCAAGTCTCTCTATGGTGAATCCTCCATATATATATATACCTTTATGATGTTTTGTTGTCTAAGCGAGTAATGAAAAAGGCTGACCTCTTTACTCCCTTCCTAATCTTTTGTTTGAACAGGTAAATAGTTGTCAAAAGTCCTGAAGGCTTCTGGAGTTTGTATATATATATAGATTTCCTCCGAGTTGGTGGTAATAATATCTGTCCCTTTTCTTGTTTTATATACAATATGGCTGCAAAAATACGCCAAAAATAATGTACATTTTTTTATAGCTGGTATTTTGGTAAATAAGGGTGTGTCGTGGGGCGTGGTGAAACCTTAAATGGAAAAGAGAAAGAATGAAAATTTTCGAATTTGAGGTTTCCATGTTTTAAATCCCTTCTAGTGAGCCCTAATCATTGTACAGTTTGATCTACGTGGAGATCATCAACACTTTGGCCTAAAACTTCTCCGGTGTTCTCTGTTTCTTTTTTATTCTCCTGCTGTTTAAAGTGATTCTTATGGATCCAAAAACTTGTTCTCTGGTGATTTGGTCTGTGACTGATGTTTACTTGGGGATATGCTTTTGAATATTTATAGTTGTTGGAATAAAATCAACTTTTATTATTGCAATAATTGCTTAATTATAATCATATGAGAAATAAATTTAAGTAAATATGTGATTGACATTTTAATATGACTTTGGGTCGCATCATTAACTAATTCACGTAGAATCATTTAAAGAGAGAATCTGAGTGAAATTATGAACAGCAGAAGGATGCAAGCAAAGGCAAACCACCATGCTTTGGTCATTACCAGACTTAGCTCCTCCTTGAGGCAACAATACACAAACCTGTGGCGTAGGTCTCAAGTCAATTGGTCCTGCATAAACCGGTTTACCCCATCCGAAATCCGCAGTCTCATACATTTCAAACCGGGTCCACTGCGTTATCATTAGTTTCCCACCAAACTCTAGCTTCGTTGGCCTCTTTACCTCCACGTAATCCACCATAGACCGCAAGTAATCCTCTGAAACCCTAACTCTCGCCTCCTGAACCAAACGTGTTGTCTTTGAGAGAGGATCGTTGACAAGACTGTCGACACTGCTCATAGCACAAGCCAAACACACCACATTGCCGTAAAACCCTTTTCTTAACGTGAGGGTTTCGAGTTTTGTTCTTAGGTTGACCGAAAACGTGAGCCTGAGATTGTATTCCAATGGTTTCACATCAAGTGCTTTGACCCATGATCTCCATATATGTGCAGCCATTGCATCAAACGTGCTGCAAACTAAGCTTGTGTCTTGTCTTTGAGCAATGCTTTTAACCCGACACTGAAACTCTTTGCTTATCCTGTAACATTTCTGCAATGGCTTCGTTTCCCACAAAGAGTTTGTCAAATTCGATCTTTCTTCAATTGGAAGATACTCATGGTGTGGGTATTTCACCATGAGAGGGCTTCTTGGTTTGAAAACCTCTCTATCCCATACCGGCTCTGGATCTGTAATCAGTTTCCCGGCTCTCGCGGTAGCTGCCCACGAGCCAAGAAACTGCATAGCCCCAAAACCATCGCAGATGCAATGGCAGAGTCTAATCCCAAGGCTAAATCCACCGCAGGTGAAAATCGTTACTTGTGCTATAAGTAACGGCATGTCAAGGATTTTGTAAGCTTCTTCTTCTGGGTCTTGAAAGATTAGTGGTAACCAAGCTGGGTTTGGCACAGTAAGATCTCCAAGATCAGCTAAAGCCATTGAAGAATTGGCTGACACCATCAACGCACCTTGCTCTCCTCCAAAGAAAACTTGCAGTTTCCCATTTTCCACTTGCCTTAACCTACCGGAGAGTGGATAATATGGAACTAAAACCTCACCGAGAGCATCTTGAAGCCGTTTAAGTACCAAAGATTCTTGATTATTGAAAGATGGATAGAAATAAACTGAGGGAGTGAAGACTCGTGCTCCGATTATGTCATCTAGATTTGATAGATAGAGAGTATGGTGAGGAGATTGATTTGCAGGTGTTGGACTTGAAGGATGTACATAAGTTTTGTGGTTAATGGTGACTGGGATATGGAGGTGAGAGAAATGAAGCTCTTGGATACAAGAATCCATATTGATAAATTAAATGCAATGGTTTTGATTTTACACCAATACTCATGAGGAAGAAGGGACCGGAGACTTAATTTGTAGAAAGATATCAATTAGTTAAACCGGTTTGGTTTAGGTGAGAGATAGGTCGCAGGTGTTGTTCTTGCATTCATATTAGATTGGTTATTTATTTGTTGTATCATCCAGCAAGCATGGTGAAACCGGTTTGGTTTAGAAACAAGATGTGCATGATTTTTTAGAGGTGTGGGTCTGTTTGGTGTTTTTAGTAATTTCGAAGTGTTTTTGGTAATTTGGTTTGGAAATTGTTGTACCGTAATTTTTTGGTTGGTTCGGTTTATGAGATTTTGATTATGATTTGGATTAATCTTACTAATAGCTTTGACGCTCCGATCAGATTCATCTGTCGCTGCAATTATCAAAGAAGAGTCTTTTCGATTCTCTTATTAGTTTCAATCCCAAGTTGGAAGTTTCTTCTTATGTATTTTCGGTGTTGATCTTTTATAAGCACAGAATCTCTAATGTAGATTAGATCTTGAACCTAATCTCGTCAAGAAGTTGTTTTTCCGATGCGATTGTAAATTTGAACAGCTCTTCTTGGCCAGAAAATGTGGATTTCAAACAGGTAGATTCATGGGTCCATCAGCTCAAGGTATATACCAGAATAATCGTCCTTTTTTTAGGATGATGCTGTGAGAACACTTTCTTCACAAAACTTATCTAGTCTTAAGAGACCAAACCCCATTGATTTACTGCCTCAATCTCTGCTTTCTACACAGTATTGGTGCAAGGAGGGTAAAAAATGTGTGTATATCTTTCAAGGAATGTTGTGATGTTCAGAACCGTGAAGGGTGAGTGCTCTATAAAACATGTACTCACTTTATCTCCGATGTGTAGTTTAGCTTGTTGATGCAAAATGCTAATTATGTTAAATTGATTATGTTTATCTGATACAGGTGTTTAAGGTGTTTGCAGCAGGTGGATTATGAATATAAGATGTTAAAGACCAAACTTCAGGATCTGTTTTAAAGTGAGTTTTAAACTTTGTGGAAACCTTCTTGTTCTCTGCTTATAAAAATCTTTTTTCATTATTGCGCCATTTGCTACTTCTCATAGTTCTATTTCCATCATGTAATGTCGTTGCAGCTAGAGCAACAGATTGTCCAAGCTGGAGGTACAATTCCTCAAGTGGATATAAATTAGACCAATGCTCTTCTCGATTGCAAGCGTTCAAGGGTGAACAAACAATGAAACCAACACTCCTCCTCTGTAGTAATAATTGTTGTTGTTGTTGTATTCTATATTGATGGGTGAGGTTCAGCAACACTATCCTTGGCCAGATATCCCACTTGAATTATAAGTTTCTAACTAGGAATATCCAAATATATATGTAATCTATATGTCTAGTTCTCTGTTTGGCCATGGTTGACCTCAGGGTTTTGTTTGCGACCTATCTCATATGAATGGTGATTTTGATAAAGTGATATTGGAGATTGTTATGTTCTTGCACATGAAGTTTGTAATCCTAATGACTTTGTGAGCCAAGTTCAAGAACTCGTTGGTTAAATCTGACACAGGTTCTTTAGATGGTTAACATCTTTCTCCTTGTGAGGGCTGATCTGTTGCTGAGGCTTCTACTATTCCAGGTAAAAGTTTGTAACCCAATGCTTCGAAATCTGATTCTCGAAAACTAGGATATGTTCCTTGATCATCGATGTTTTCACTCTTTAGGAATTCTTGCATCTAGTTGGAGCCATTTATCGATGTTCTTTTGACTTTCTGTTCTGACCATCATGACATGGACTTCTCAGCATCATTCTTATTCTGATCTATTCTAGTGGAGGTTTGGTTGAATTGTGAATAATGTACATCGTCTCTTTTATGCAAATTATTAGATATTGTTAAAAGGGCTTGTAGGACATGATTGTGACAATAGATTGATAATGGATTGGCATGTCGTTTGGTATGTATTTAATATAAATGTCCGAACCTCGAATTAGGAATGAAATAAAAAAAGAAGATGCAGAAAAACAATCATAGATTGTTAATAAGTGGAATCAATATTGTGAAGCCATGTGTTTATAGAAGAAATCACTTGATGAAACATCTACACACAAAAAAAAAAAGAGAGTATGTGAAGTGAAAGAGACTAATGAAACATTAATTGAAGGCATGGAAGCGTGTGTAACAATAACAAAACTTTCTTCTCTTGCCATCATTTATCTTATCACTCTTCATCATGTTTAGATTATTTTATTTCTCCCACGAAAGGTTTCTTAAAGCATTTTTAGAAAATGCTTATTATAGAGTCCATTTAAGTGGTTGGTTTTAGGGATCTTCTTAATCAATCTTGAGAGGCATGAGGATGATTCAAAAGTCCATTTAAGTGGTTGGTTAGTAGTGATTTTACCTTCTTCGGTGAGAGGATTTGACAACACACCAAACAAACACAGAGTCCCAAAATGAATTGTGTTAATTGTCTCGTGGTGGGACCATCTTATTCTTCTAGGGTTAAGACTTTTTCGTTTGTTCATTGTGATTGGAACTTACTGATTTGGCTTTCTTGCAAAGCCTAATATCTTTTCATAAATCTTGATTGGTCCACTAGCTAGTCTCTTAGAATGATTTACTTAATAATTTTCTAATTTAAAATATTAATATTTATGTATGGTTGGTATACATAATTTATATGAATGAGTAGTGAAATCATTAATTATTTGAAATGGATTATACAATTCACGACTATGATTTAATTATTTCAGAAAAGTGTAGCAGTGACACTTATGATATACTGTGTAACATCAAAACTAGATATGAATTTGCAAATACCCAAAAGGCAAAAGATTGTAAAGGTATCGAGCTATTTTGTTGTTTGCGTATGTAGTGAGCAAAGTGTTATAAATGTTGACCATCTTGTTCATGTGTGCTGTTTTAGACTTGTGGTCCAAGCTCCTGTTTTCATTTTTGCCTTGATTCATACGTTTTTTCTCATTTTTACATGCAAACAAGCTTTCTGAAAACCAAATGAGTAAAAAGTGAAAACTAGAAGATGTTTTTACCATGTTAACTTTTTCTGTTGTTTAAAAAACAAACTGCGGATGCGTTGTCCAACTTTTACCAATTATCTTTCTTTGAGCCCACGGAATGGAAGGACCATTTGCCAGCTACCTTTGTAAAAAAATTCCAGTTGGTATAGTAACCTTTCAATTCCTTTTTTTCTTTCACCATCTATAATGTTATAGCTTTTTAATCTTTCTCATATTTATTTTTAGATATTTGCTTACCAAACAAACAAAAATATTGTATCCATAGAAGATCATAATGAGTAATTGCTATTATAATGGCTAAATCTGGAAAGGTTCAAACAATTGACTAATAACTTTTTTAGAATTCGACCAGACTTATCCCAAGACTGACTCCAGTAATGTAACAATAACTTTCTCGGACTATTCTTTTCTTGATTAATCAAGCCATATCGCAAACCGAATCTACAGTGCCAACAAAAATTATTATATTTTCCCTATCGTTTTATACTTTTTTTTTTTTGTGTTTGAATTTGGATAATCAAAATACTTGGGGTTTTTTTTTTTTTGTTGGGTTAAATCTTGGTTACTCTTATGATCTTTGGGTATGTTAAAGAAACAACTAATTAGTTTTAACGCTATGAATACACTTTAGGTCGCAAGATCTGTTGGAAGTGGATAGTACAGTTAAGCTTAGTTAGAGGAATAGGACACATTATAAAATAGAGGATTCGTTTTGCTTTTTTGACTAAAGCTAAACTGTTTCTTACTTCCTCCGTTTAAAAACATGTATATTAAAAAATTATTTTTATTTTTAAAAAATATTATTTAATATATAAATAAAAATAATTTAATCACTTATAAAAAATTATAAATTATTATTAATCACATATATTCTAAAAAATATAAGAATATTTTATATTTTAAAATATAATAAAACTTTTTAAACATCTAATATTTTGAAAAAGAGAAAGTATAATAACATTATATGATAACACTTTTCCCCACGACACTGATATTAAACAACTTTGTGTTAAATCATAAATGCACACGTCCTTTGTAACGCTGATATTTTTCTTATAAAAACACTTCCCTTATGTTTGTTTATATAAATCGAGAACAATGGTAGTAGTACACAAAAGTAATTATCGAACCAAAAAGCTGACGTGTCACGGAAGCCTTGCTCGTCGAAGCTGTCACTCGAAACTGTAAAACTGAACGCACACACAAGTCACGTGACGAAACCCACTTTTGACACCTCTGTTATCACTTACCGAACCTGCATATCTGTTTATCCGAACCTAAGGCTCGGACAGCCGTTTTACCAAATTACCTGTCTGTTCCCCATAAAACACACACAGATTATAAAAAAAAAAGGTACCTTTTTTCATGTTTTCACTGACACAAACCCAAATGTATAACCTTTCTTAATTTAGCATTCTTATTAGTTTTTGTCCGACTTTCATTAAATTCGTATCGTCTTCTACCACAAGCCACCAAAGCAGAAAACACAAGAACGAGCAAAAGAGCAAGAAGAAAGAAGAAGAAACAGACGAAGAATATTCACCTCTTTGTTTCTTGGCTTCCTTCTCAAGCCATTTTTGTTTACTCTTTCTCTTCTCTCGATAAACCTTTTCTTTTCTTTTTAATCGTTTGATAATCCGCCATTAAAGCTCTCACGGAAGCTCCCACGAGAACACCTCCATTACAACCATACACAACCTGACTTTCCTCTCACGAGAAATCAGAAAACAAACTCTACTTTACAGCTTGTCTCTGTTCTTCTCTTTTGTATATAAATAGTCTCTGTTTCTTTAAGCTTTTACGGTTAAGTTTGAAGACGACGAAGAAGAAGAGGATGAGGTTTACTCAGTTGATTTGGTGTTTGATTCTTCTGCTTCGATTCGGATTCTTAGCGGAGGCGATTCTTGAACCAGTTGATTTCTTGGCTCTGCAAGCCATTCGTAAATCGCTCCATGATTTGCCTGGTTCCAAATTCTTCGAGTCTTGGGATTTCACCTCTGATCCCTGTGGTTTCACCGGCGTCTACTGTGACAGAGATAAAGTGATTTCTCTCAATCTCGGCGATCCCAGAGCCGGCTCACCCGGTTTATCTGGTCGGATTGACCCGGCGGTAGGCAAACTCTCTGCTCTCACGGAGCTTTCCATTGTCCCCGGCCGAATCATGGGTGCTTTACCGGCAACAATCTCTCAGTTAAAAGACCTTCGATTTCTCGCAATCAGCCGGAATTTCATCTCCGGTGAGATTCCGGCAAGTCTCGGCGAGGTTCGTGGTCTCAGAACACTCGATTTGAGCTACAATCAGCTATCCGGAACTATTTCTCCGTCGATCGGATCATTACCTGAGCTCTCCAATTTGATTCTCTGCCACAATCACTTAACCGGATCAATCCCTCCGTTTCTCTCACAAACCCTAACCCGAATCGATCTCAAACGCAACAGCCTCACCGGCTCAATCTCGCCGGCGTCTCTCCCTCCCTCGCTGCAATACCTCTCACTCGCCTGGAATCAGTTAACCGGACCGGTGGACCGAGTTTTACTCCGGTTAAACCAGCTCAATTACCTCGATCTCAGCTTAAACCGGCTGACCGGTACAATCCCCGGCCGAATCTTTGCCTTTCCGATCACAAATCTTCAATTACAACGGAATTTCTTCTACGGTTTGATTCAGCCAGCGAATCAAGTGACGATTCCAACCGTAGATCTCAGCTACAATCGATTCTCCGGCGGGATATCTCCGCTTCTCTCGAGCGTAGAGAATCTCTACCTGAACAGCAATCGATTCACCGGTGAAGTTCCGGCAAGCTTCGTGGAGCGGTTATTATCGGCGAGCATACAGACGCTGTATTTGCAGCATAATTTCTTGACGGGGATACAGATAAGCCCGGCGGCGGAAATTCCGGTGCGCAGCTCGCTGTGTCTACAGTATAACTGTATGGTACCGCCGTTGCAGACGCCATGTCCGCTTAATGCCGGCCCACAAAAGACTAGGCCCAGTACACAATGCAACGAATGGCGAGGGTAATTTGGTAAATTACGGTTTCTTAATATAATACTATTTTTTTTTTTTTTGAGGGACAGAGTGTTTCATCAATGTGTCAAAAAAAACTTTAAAGGAACAAACGATTCGTTTATTCGTTGGTGAGAATGAAAATTAAGTTTGGTGTGTAGAGTAGTCTTTGGAATAAGGATTATATATTTAGGTGAGGATGAAGATTGTCTCACTATCCATCTATTTCTGCGTAATAAAACTGGAAAATGACGGTTCTGTTTTATTGAAGAGTGTTCAAATATTTTTCATGAATAATAGTACTATATAGTTAACAAAAAATTCAGGAAAATAATAACTTGAAATTAGTTTTAAATGGAAATATAGAAAAGGAAGAACAAAAAAGGGAAGATGAATGTGATGGTTTCGGCCTTTGGGCTGGTAGCTTCTTTAAGACTTTGAAGGGGACGAGGTTCGTTTGTTCTTTATGACAGATCTTAGTAAAAAAATACTAACCAAATTTTCAGTTTTTTTTTTTTTTTAATAATCTTTGATGTAGCTTTCTTAATTTTAAGAATCTCTCCACCTCGATTTGCACAAAATTTATAATAAAATATTGATAAAAACCCTATAAGATGTTCTCCCATTAATCATGCTCTTAGTCAATACTCGAACACCTTGTTAATCAAACTGAAACAAACCAAATCTAAACAGACCAAAACGAACATTGTTGGCTATAATTTTAATAGAATTAACTGAACCGAATATATAATAAACACATTCTTGATCCGTTGGCCCAGTTGTTTTGGACCTGATCAGAACCATGATGAGGAACTGCTTTCTTCCTCAATTAGTTTGTTGTAGTCGAGAAACCCTATTTTTCTCAAGCATGCATGGTGAAAGGCAACGTGCTGCCTCGGCGCTCAACAATAAGCATCTTTAGTCTGCCAAATTGATAGATAAAAATATCAACTTATTTTTCTTCTTTATCAAATTAATCAAATCAGAGTTAAATATGTACATATAAGTAAACAGTAACACATAGAAGAAAAACATGCATGAAGAGCTCTTTGCTGGATTTATTAAAAAAAAAAGGTATGTCTCAACGATAAATAAAGTGGGATTTCTTTTTTTCTTTTTTCTCTTATCTTTGAAATGAGGGTTTTTATTTTCGTTAATATAATGATTTATTACTAAATGAGGGTTATAATTAAACCCGTTATATCGACGCAAAGAAAAACCCCCGTATTAAAAATAAGAGACTTTCATATTCTAAATTTTTTTTCCATTATCAGTTTCTACAAACCATTAAAAAAAATTCGCAGTAAATCATTGATTAATTGAATAAATAGAAAACCTCTTTTTTAGTTTTTAAATTAATATATCTTGTACATCTATATGAGACTTCATTAGAGTTTACCATTGGCAGCCGCCGCTTGAGAAGGGCTCTGACTGAAGCACATCGGCGTTCTTGCCCGAGAATAAGTTGTCTATCTCCCAACTTAAGCTGTTCTTTGATTCCGTCTCCATCGATCTGCCTCCCTTTGTTTTAGGGTTTTTTTTGTGTACTTGCTCTATATAGGTCAAACGAAATCTTGCAATAAAGGGTACAATCCAAAAACCTTCCAAAGTTAGGGGCTGAGGAAAATCCTAAGAAACTTATTTTGCTTCAGTTCCTCTCAATATACACTAGGAGGCGAAAAACAAAACTTTACACTAAGAGAAACAAAATTAACTCGATGTTGTAGAAGGTCAACAAAACAAATCAAATTGCGTATAACATAAAGAAATTCATAGCTTTTAATAATCTGGTATAATTTTCTAACCAGATTTCCATTATTTTATCTATTAAAAATAACTATTAGTTCGCAACATTATTTTTTTAAATATAGCTTTTATAATTCTAAATTAATCTAAAAATGAATATAAAAAATACAATAATCATAAAACATATTTAGTTAAAAAACCACACTTTTATAACTAAAATTTAAAAAGTCTATAATCCATGTTTTCCAAATGATTAAGAAAAATAATTTAAAAAGGTCCTCAAATATAAGAAAAAAGAAAAGAAACAACAACATGTTGGAAACAAAGAAAGAAAGGAACAACAAAAGCTTCTCAATATTGCCTTTATGCAGTTCAATTCCCTCGAGCCGGAGTAGGCGGCCTCTCGATGTTCAGCTCCTGAAGTCAACACACACAAAAAAAACAGTACTTAATTACCACAAACATGTTTCATCTGATCGATAGATTCTATAAATATGGTAAATTAGAAGTCCAGTTTTGAGAAAAGCCTAGCTCAAAAGAAGAAGAGTTTACCTGCATCCATGATGTGCCTGATGTGACCAGCTGAGAGTCTTCTGAAGATGAGATGGGAGGAGGAACAGGATGAATCATCTTAGGAACAATGACCCAGTCTCTACCAATTACCAGTATTGCTCCAGCATTCTTCAGAACTCCTGTTCATCAAAATGGTTTTTGTCACATGCATACCTATGCAAATGCCTAAAAACATAAAGCTTTTTTATAAAGAAAACAAACATATATATACCGCAGTAGTTTGTAGCGGAGAACACAGTGATAAGCTTTCCTCCAGCAAATCTCTCAAACCCGTCCATGACGCATTCATGGGCACGGATTATCATCTTAAGTGAATTCCTTTGAAGAAAACCCTCCACTACATCAGACTGCAATATGCATATAAAATGACAACTATGATCAGCCTTAGTGATCAATCTTGAAATGGTATTTTGATTAAAAAAAAGAATTGAAAACTATAGAATATATAAGGCCTAACTACTAACCCCAAATGAGGCAATAGCTTCTCCTCTGGGATTTTTTACTATACCCATAATGGTATCGTTTGCTGCGGGATCTGACCTGTTTTCTAATGTTACTACAGCTTGGAAAAAAAAAGAAGTAAGAATTATATATAGCTCAGAGCATGTAGTTTTACTACCATAACAAGTCTTTCAAAACTCTAGTATTTTTATCATCATCCACTGAAACGGGCCTCTGGAGACTTGCAATCTGATCGAGCCAAAGAGTCCTCCCAATACCTCCATGCATGCAGAGAATTTTATCCCCGATTAGCGCAGCAAGTGGAAGATGGTTAAAGACATTATTAAACTTCAAACATGCTTGTGTCCCGTATTCTTGCCCCTGGAAAAAATTACAGAACAAGATTTATTACTTCATTAGCCAATTAATGGACAAGGAGAATATATATATATATATATATATATATAAGTACTGTGAAAATACGTACCATTCTTTCTTTGCATTCTGCAAGGAAACCATAAGTGGTATTCATCCCGAAAGCCTCATGATTTCCACGAATCAAGTGGATGTTCTTCGGATATTCAATCTGCACAAGAGACACATTTTTAAAGATGGAACAATAAACATCAAAAAAGCTAGTAATATATATAGAAATATTTATATGATGTCAGATCATAAAAATAACTTGCCTTCAAAGCAAGCAGCAAAACGATGGTCTCCAAGCTATGTTGCCCTCGGTCAACATAATCTCCCAGAAATAAGTAGTCAATATGCCTGCATATATTTATATAGATACAGTTAGTTCAGTGACCATCCCTGAGCAAAACTCACAACCCACTTAAAACAGTTAATAATGAAAAAATAGTTGGTTCAACTCACGTGATATCCCCTTTTCCGTCGACGCTAGGGGATCCGTATTCATGGAACAACCTCATGAGATCCCCGAATTGACCATGGAGGTCACCAATGATCTTTATCGGAGTATGAAGTTGCAGCATTGTTGGTTCTTGCGCAAACAGATGTTGCGCAACACCGCACAAATGCTCAATTTCATACAAATTTAGGAAAAAATTCCTGTTTGCATGAGGTGTCCAGTTTGTAGATCTCAAGAGCGTCGAAATAATCTGTCAAAGTAACATGTAAGTTAAGTACAAAAAGATAGAAAAAACTATGAAGAAAAACTTTACCCTTTTATGCAAAACTTGATAAGTGGGCTCATATCCTGTGAACCGCCGGCCCTCGTTCTCAGAACGATCCACGTTTGGTTGTCGCACCAAACCACTTTGATATCCACTCCTCTCCTTCGAAATCACAACCAATAATACGAGATAGTAAAGCCAAGATTGGTAATCATATATTAAATATATATAAACCATGCATGAAGAAAGATCCGTCATAAAATCTTAAATTATCCAATTGAACCAATCGGGTAAGGTACGAAAGACAATAACATTCTACATAATATAAAGCAAAAAAAAATAAAAAGTTAAAGAAAGAGGAGTGAATGAATAAAAGGAATTCACATACAGCTCTCTCTTGAAGTGGTTGTTCATATCTTTCAACTTCAGTACTGTAAAATGCATCTTCTAGGGTTGGTAAGTTATAAGCATCTGCCATTGTCTCCGTTGAACTTTCGTTGCTGATATATCATTACAGAATAAAAAAGCATTTATAATGTTTAAACAACTATATAGAGAATTAAGCACAGACCAAAAGAGTGTAAGAAGTTCGATTAACCTGTCAATAGAAGATGAAATTTCTGGTTCAGATCTTGAAGGCTGGGATGTTTCAACACCTACAAAATCATTGAGCAATTCACATACGCGAGAATAAATTAAAGAAATTGTACTTTCGTATATATAACTCCAACAAAAGATGAAATCTGCAAACTTCGTAAAAATCAAGTTGACCAGTGATGCAAAATCTATAGGACTAATATATGAAAAGCAAAAGTGTATAATAATTTCATGTGATTCTAATGTCAGGAATTTACAAATCTCAATATGAACTTCTGATCTAAAACGTCGCGTATGTATAATCCAACGAATTGCTTCAATGGTGTCTAAGCGGGAAACAGAACTAATATGCCATGGCTTAGTGCTTTGAATGGCTTGTTTGCTAGTATTTTTTTTGGTGTGAGGAATTCTCTCTATCCTTGTTTTCTCTTTGAGATTGTTCAAACAATCTTCGTTTTCGTACCTTTTGCTTTAGAAGTATAGTAAATATTAAAATATGCAAATAATTAATGTTCAAGACTATTATTAGATTTCTTTCCAAATTTCATAAAGATCTTTTTTTCACTAAATTCATACACTTTCATTGTTCATGCATTTCTTTTTGTTTCCCTTTAATTAAGATATTTTCCTTACTACAAATTATACAATATCTCGCAAAAACAGCTGTATGTTGCAATTTTAAAAGGTCCACATTTCATTATTTGGTAAATAATCTAAGTTTTCTAATTAAAATTAACATTTCACATTTTTTTATCTTGTAGTTAAAATTGAAAGGTCCAAATTTCACACATTTCGTTTGGTAATAAAAATTAAAGATTATTTTTATTTGGTAATTAAAATAATTAAAAGTTCCACAATTAATATTAAATTATTAATGACTGTAATTTTGTGTGATTAATATTAAAATTTAAATTAATTAAGAAAATTCAATGGGAGGTCCACATTTCATATTTCATATTAAAAAATTTTTTAAAGTTCATATAATTATCTTTGAACTATTTTTACTTTTAAAATAAGTTGCAATATTTTATCAATATATTTTTCAAAATTTCTTTTCGAATGGAGAAAAAATGGAGATATATATTGATGCATTTAGATACTTTTTTTAAGAACTAAATTCTATTGTT